>JAOSBO010000210.1:4687850-4698145 GCA_027563915.1 Erythroxylum rotundifolium | reverse complement strand
TCGATCTCTTACTCATCACCTAAAGATGAGACGGAATGGGGAGTGAGCTTAAAGCTCATGGATAACAATTGTATAACCGGTAATAAGCAAAACCATTGTAAAAATCCACAATGCATTATGAAACACAAAATTCAAATTCTTAATTTATCAAACACTTTATAAGCAACTCAAATCATGCATTCAATAAACTTGTCAACAGATAAGCACATTTTCCTGTGTAGTTGTGAACATAACGAACTAACATAATTTCACATAGTTGTTTTGCATAGTTGTAAGCATGAGGGAGTCCCTGAAGGAGCTCCATGCCACTTGTGGGCAAGCGGGAGAAGCCTTTAGTAAAAGTGCACTTGACATACAGAATGGACCATAACCAAACCCACATAACACGTATTTCATAAATTGTAACTTGCTGCCCAAACTGACATTTTTTTCCAAAAAAGTGATTTCATAAAGGATTTTCGCATTCTTTTCATAAATCCTCAACACAATATTCACATACCAAACACATATCACTTTTTCAAAGCATTCAAAGAGCAATAAATGCACATTTATAATACAATTGAAAAAAAATTATTTTCTTGATTTGGAAGAAACATTAATGGCTTATTATTCAATTATGAAAATGTAACCCACCTTAAATTTCTTGCTTAACAATTGCTCAAAGATGCCTCTTTTCTTGCTCCTCTTGATTTCCTTCAATATTGACAAAAATTCAATTTTAATAGGACTTCTAATTGAGAACTCAAAGAAATATATACACCAAAATTGATCCTAGAATACTTAAACTCATGCATTTCTTAAGCTTCATGAACCAAAACCCTTTCAAAAATCCAAAAGTTTAACATTGGGCTTACTTTGAATCTTCACCAAACAAAGAGATTTTGGCTCAAATGGAAGCTCTTCTCTTCCTCTTTCTTTTTCTCGTCTTAAACACCCTCAAAATCACTCTTAAAAGCTAAGAAAAGATGAAACCCTAACTTGCCTCTTTCTTTTCTCTCTAATGGCTGAAACTCTCTCACTTCTCATCTCTTTCACGTTTTTCTCTTATTCTTTCTCTTCAAATCACGTTTTTGTTCATTTAAGGCACAAGACACACTTTTCCCTCTTCCAATTCTACTCTTAATGAGTGCAAAAAGTCCATTTTATCCTTCCTTATAAGCCTATGTTCTTTTAACCTTAAGTGATCTTCCAAAAATCCACTTCAATCTTCTTACTACTTTAATACAACTAACACATATAATAAAAATCCTACTAACTTAATTTATCAAAACCTCATAATTTATTCAAATCATGCTTTATTTAAGCAAAACAAATTTGAGTGCCAACAATAAGAAGGGGGCAGAGAACATAGTTGTTGATCACCTCAACTGCTTGATACAAAAAGAAGTGATATTACTTTAAGAGAAATGTTTCCAGATGAAAAATTGTTTTTTATCAATTTGACACCTCCATAGTATACAAATATTGTGAATTTTTGAGTTATTAATAAATTACTTGTAGGTTTATCAAAAGCTTAAAGAGAAAATTTGAAGAGTGAAGCAAAGTACTATGTGTGGGATAACCCCTATTTATGGAGATACTGTGCGGACCAAGTTGTAAAAAGATGTCTTCTTGAGAATGAGAAGCTTTCTATCTTGACCTTCTATCATTTGTACACTTGTGGAGGGCACTTTGGGGTAAAAATGACTGCCTATAATGTTTTTTATAGTATTTTTTATTGTCTTTCTTTGTTTAAAAATGCATATTTCTTTTTCAAGTCATACAGCAGGTGCAAACAATCAAGTAACTTGTCTTGTAGAAATCAAATACCACAAACCCCATTCTTTTTGGGGCATTGATTTTATGTAACTGTTTTTTTCATTTTTTGGTTTTCATTATATCTTACTTATGATTGATTATGTATCGAAGTGGGTGAAAACTAAAGCCACTAAAACTAAAGTGGTTGCAATTTTTGTCAAATCTAACATCCTTTCTAGCTTTGGAATGTCAAAGGCCATCATAAGCAACAGGGGAACACACTTTTGCAATAGGATGATGGAAAATTTGTACAAGAAGTACCATATCTTGCATAAAGTTTCCACCTTTTACCATCCCCAAACTAGTGAGCAAGTTGAGGTATCCAATAGAGAAATCAAGTCCATTATGAGAAAACAATCTAACTTAAGAAGAAGAATTCAAGCTTGAGGTTGGAAGGTGCTTTATGGGCCTGTATGGCAACCAATAAAATGCTAATTGGTATGTCCAAATATGGATTGATGTTGAGGAAGTTGTGTCATACTCCTATGGAGCTACAACATAAGGCATGCTGGATTATGAAGCGTTGCAACATGAACCTTGATGAGATGGGTGTGACATAATTACAAGAGCTTGAAGAGATGTTGAATGACTTGTATGATAATTTAATGATCTATAAGGACAAGACCAAAGCTTTTCATGATAAGATGATCTCGAGAAAAAGTTTTACTGTTGGTCAAAAAGTACTTTATCATTCTAGACTTAAGTTATTCCTAGGTAGGTTGCCTTCTCGTTGGATAAGTCCTTTTATGGTTTTTAATGTTTTTCTATATGGTGTAATAAAGATACAAAACTTGAAAACCGGAAAGACATTTAAGGTTAGTGGTCATGGCCCAAAGCTGTACTATAAAGGATTATAAGCAGAGAATGTGGAATTAATGATACTTAAAGACCTATATGACTTCACATACAGAAGAAAACATGGAGTCAAGCCAAAATAAATAAATAAAAGTGTTACTTGGGAGGCAACTAAGAGAGTTTGTTTCTTTTCCTTTACATTTTCGCAATTATTATTTCTGTTAAATGCTCCATTTCTTACATTTAATGTTGCATTGGAGACAATGTAAAGTTAAGTGTGAGGGCAGGGATCTTATTTATTATGTGTTTCGTAAATTTCTTTTTGGGTGCTTTTAAGTTATTTTTACAATTTTGAAAAAAATAAAAAATCTCTTTTTCTATTACTTCCAGGATTATATAGTTATAATTCGAGAATAGAATTAACTAAAAAAATTCATGGCAACTTAGGAATGTATTTTGGCTTTTATGGTTAGTCAATACACATTTTCTTTGGAAGAGTAGTGACTAATGGGTAGACATAAGTTAAATGAGAATTTAAGCCCTTTAGAATAACATATCCATATCGGTGTCATTATCTTTTGTTCAAGTGTGACCTTAATAGTATAATAACTAGGAACAATTTAAGGAAAATAAATAAATATAATATGAATCTCATAATTATCATCCAATTATAAGTTTATTTGCAATATATGTTTACCTTATAGACTTTTTCATATAAATCTGAATATATATGAGATAAAGAATGCATTTAAAGAATTAAGTCACTAAACTAAAATCAACTAATTGGTTGTAGGGTATACACAAACATAACAATTTTATCATTCATATATTATGTGACTCTTTGTTCTGATAGGGGCTAACTCTTCTCAAAATATATCTTATATGTTATTCCTAACCTTTCCTCTAAATTTATATGTGTTAGATCAAAAACAGATTCATGTTTGGTTTGGCTAAACGGTAGATTTCAAAACATTTTTACGAAATCAAAACACAGTGGAAGTGTAAACACCAAAACAACATGCTTTTAATCCATACATTATACATCATAAAGAAAAATATAAAACATCTAAAACAATAACTAAAATTCGAAATAATAAAAAACTAGAGTTTTTTCATATCTCAAAGGGAGTTAAATTATTTCAACGTTTGATTTTTTGGGAGTATCAAAAGCTCATTTATCGCAGTGGTAATAAATAAAATAAGAACAAGATCGGATTATTACCAGCTCCTTACTATAACTTTGACTCCTCACTGCTGTGTCCTCAACCAATCCAATCTATCACTTGTTCTCCTTTGATAGCTTGGTTAACGAGATTCTTTTGTGGGAAAGGAGAAGACAAATTAAAGGAGTATTTTGTTTTGCTATCTTTGGCTGTTGTGAGAGAGAGCGAAGAGACTCTTTTTGCACACATTCATTTAGCAAATAAAAAATGCAAAATGAAAATGATCTGTGTCTTTTCCACTACAACACTTGGACGTTATCATTTATTGTCCAAAGTCATTGATGTAGCTTTTTTGGGATTCTCCAATGCTTTTTCGTTTTTTAGAACAACAACCCACAAAAACATTTTGTAATGATAAGCATGATAGAATCCTACAATTTTGCAGAAATCGGTTTTGCTTATCATTGTGTTTTTAGATTTTGTTTTAATTCAATTAATCTAATTAATCAAAACAAAACCCAGCCCAATATTAAATGTTCCTTTGGGCTTATAATTAACAATTAATTACTACAAACCCAACATTTAATTATAGACTTAAGACCTAATTTAATTAACTCTTAATTAAATTGTTCCGGTCTTATTAGCCCAAATCTATTTGGGTCATTTCTCTCCTTTTTGTCCCATTTTCTTTTCGGTAACCTCTGTTTATTTTTCTTACTTTCTTTGATAACCTTCCTAGAAGCCAAGTGGGGAATCTAATTGTACTTAAATAATTTAAGCTCCAATAAGATCAGAATTAATTTAATCTTATTATAATTAATTCTGACTTATTAATCACATGTCATTCCACTAAAGTCAATTGACTGAACTCTTGAATTACTTAAAATTATGAGAAAACATGTTTCAATTGATTTGATGTCCAATCACAAACTCTATTATGAACCATATTATAGTCATCCGTATAATAAAGGGTAAAATTATCATTTTGCCCTCATCTTGATTTTTCCTTCTAGATCTCCTGTTTCACTCTACATGGTGATTAACACACAAGATCTAATCTTAGTGTTAAGACTTGATGGGTAGCTAGTCCATCAAACTACTGGCGCCAGTTTAATCATCAATCTCCCTAAAACAACTAGAAGTGATGATATCACTATAAACTCTTTATTTGAGTGAATGTTCCATGACGTATGTTTCAATTAATAATTCCAACATGCAGACATTAGATTGATACCCTATAAAAATGCATTTCGATTATATCAAGAATTATAACGAAACACACATGAGTTCACCACTCATCAAGATTATGGTTCGTAATAAATGAATTCAAAGGTGTATGTTTTAAGATTAAAGTAACAACCTACTTTACTCTTTAAAAACATAAGTGATTCCAGATTCATTTAATAATGCCATTACTGATATTCAACTACTATCATGATTTAAAAATTATCATTCTCTTGAAGTAAACTCCTTTACTTACACGAAGGTAAATCGCAACACTACAGTCTAAACCATAATCAAATGACCATCTTGATTATTCAACTGTGAATCAATTAATTTAGATTCTAATAAATACATGTTTCTTATACATCTCCATGTATATGTATATTACTTACAAAAGAACCTTGGTACCTTATGACTAGTTATATTATGCTCATACAAATAAAACCAAACTCTTTTGTTTTATTAATAATAAATATTTTCATTACAATATTGTAACAGAAAGAAAATTTACATGTAAATACACTTTCTTTCCAGGGCACTATATTTATATAACCTAACAATCTCCCACTTACCCTAAAGCAAGTTTAACATATCCCTCATTCCCATGCCTTCTAGGTGACCCTCGAAGCTCTTCTGTGACAGTGTCTTTGTAAAGGGATCAGTAACGTTTTGATATGTGGAAATCTTTACCACATCTACCTCGCCACGTTGTATTATCTCCTTTATGAGATGATCCTTTCTCGTAATGTGTTTGGCGGCCTTGTGGTTTCGAGGTTCTTTAGAATTAGCCACAGCTGCACTATTATCAAAATAAAGTGTAATGGTCTTTTTCGGCTTAGGAACTACCTCCAAATCCTTTAGGAACTTGTAGAGCCAGACAGCTTCCTTTGTTGCTTTAGAAGTGGAAACAACTCAGCCTCCATTGTCAAATCAGCAACAGAAGATTACTTAACACTCGTCTAGACTATAGCTCCACCTTCTAAAGTAAATATAGAACCAGAAGTTGATTTCCTTGAATCAACATTTGATTGGAAATTAGAATCTGTATATCCTATCGAAATAAGATCACTTCCAGAGTAAATAAGGATTAAGTTCTTTTTCCTACGAAGATACTTTAGTATGCACTTGACTGCAGTCCAATTCTTCATTCTTGGATTGGACTAGAATCTGCTTACTAGTCCCATTGTGTAACTGGTATCTGGTCTAGTGCAAAGCATGGCATACATTAAACTTCCAACTACCGAAGCATATGAAATGTTACACATGCGTTTGTCCTCCTCTTGGGGTCTTTGGTGCTTGCTTCTTTGAAAATTTGATTATGTGTCTAGTAGGTGCGAAACCACTCTTAAAATCCTGTATGGAAAACTTATTGAGCATGTTCTCAATGTAGGTCAGTTAATACAAGACTATCTGCTTGTTCTTACGATGACTTATAAGCTTGATCCCTAGAACATAGCTAGCCTCTCCCAAATCCTTCATTGAGAACTATTTGTTCAACCATCCCTTGAACATAGATAACATTCCTACTTCATTCCCAATGAGCACAATGACATCGACATATAGAATTAGGAAAGTAACCTTGCCTTCTTGTATCCATTTATAGACACAAGGCTTATCTAGGTTTTGTATGAACTTATAGGTTTTGATAGCCTTATCAAACCTAATGTTCCAAGACCTAAATGTTTGCTTAAGTCCATAAATGAACCTTTAAAACTTGCATACCTTATGCTCGTTACCTAGCTCAACAAATGCTTCTGGTTGGGCCATATAAATGGTCTCCTCAAGATCCTTATTAAGAAATGTGGTCTAGATGTCCATTTGCCATATTTTATAATCGAAATAGATTGCTATGGCCAAAAGAATTATGATGGACTTAAGTATGGAAACTGGAGAAAAAGTCTCCTTATAGTCTATACCCTCCTTTTAAATATAGCTCTTAGCTACCAATGTAGCTTTAAAGGTATCTACCTTTCCATTTGATCCTCTCTTCCTTTTCAAGATCCATTTACACCACCCTATGGCTTTTACACCTGGTGGTAGATCTATAAAGATCCAGACTTCGTTGGCGTACTGGAATCTAATTCTGATTCCATTACCTTGAGCCACTTTTCTGCTTCAACGTCATTAATAGCCTTTGTATAATTAATGGGATCCATTACTTCTTGGTCTGAGATGGCAATTATGCCTTCTCTTAGACCTAAATACTTGTCTGGTTGTCTCACAACCCTCTTGCTACATCTAAACATTACTTGATGTTTAAGCTGCTTTTTCGATTCAACTCTTAAATCCATTTCAACATCTTGTTCCGCTATATCCGAATCAACTCTTAGTTTGGATGAAATGGCTAACTCCTTTAGTATTACTTCACCTCTTCCTTTGTGATTTCTCACAAATTCTTCCTCCAAGAAGGTCGCATTTATTAACACAAATACCTTCCTGTCTTGAGGACTTTAAAAATAGTACCCTCGTGTACCCTTAGGATATCCTACAAGCAAACATACTTCTGACCTTGGTTCCATCTTTGTGGATTCATGCTTTAGAACATAGGTTAGGTAGCCCCAAGTCCTCAAGTGCTGCAATGAAGAAACTCATCCAGTCTACAACTCCCTAGGTGTTTTAGGCACCAATTTGGATGGAGCAAAGTTAGGAAGATAAGTTACCATTTGTATGGCATATCCCCAGAATGATTCTGGAAGGCTAGTGTAGGACATCATTGATTTTACTATTTCCAATAGCGTCCTATTCCTCCTCTTAGCTACACCATTCTGTTGAGGTATGCTAGGAATTGACAAGTTGGAAACAATTCCATTGTCAATTAAGAATTGTTGGAACTCTCCAAATAAGTACTCACCAGCTTGATACCATCAAAGTTGTTTTAATGGATTGCCTAGCTCCTTCTCAACTTTAGCTTTGAATTCTTTAAACCTTTCAAGGGACTCTCTCTTTTTGTGCATCAAATACAGATAGCTGTGTTTAGAGCAATCATATATAAAGGTTATGAAGTATTCATAACCTCCTCTAGCTTGTACATTCATAGGCCCACACACATCAGTGTATACTAGGTCCAACATGGATTCAGATCTAATACCTTTGGAAGGAACTAAGGCCTTAGTCATCTTTTCTTCAATATAAGACTCACAGGTAGGTAATGGACCCTTGTCCAAGCCCGTAAGGATCCCATCAGTCACTAAACTCTCGGGTCTTTTCTGATTGACATGACCCATCCTTAAGTGCCACATATATTTTGAATTAATGCTATCATTGGATTTTCTTGATTTTATTAATTCTGTGGTGAATAGTGAGACTGTCATAGGTTCTACAAAGAACAATTCTTGTTTAATTACTGCATTACAAATAAAATCCTTATTCTCATATATTGAAACAACATTTTCAAAATATAAGGAATAACTATATTTTATTACATAAAAAATAGAAATCATGTTCCCTACAACCATTGGGATGTAGTATACATCCTCCAAATATAACCTATAACCATTAGGAAAGTCTAAGATAACTATTCCTACTGCTTCTGCCAAAACGTAGGATCCATCCGCTATCTTGACTTGAAATAGGCTTTTAGGCAATATTTTCCTTTGCTGGAACCCCTGCATAGAATTGCAAACATGGTTAGTGGCTTCTGAATCTAATATCTAAGAATTAGATGAATCTGCCACATTTCTAGTTCCTAACAAACTTAGGAAACCCATATCTTGTTTGTTGTTGAGGGTCTCAAGATAGAAAGCGCAGTTCCTCTTCTAATGGCCCTTCTCACCATTATGGAAATACTTTCCCTTGATGTCCTCATTGGCCTTATTTTTCATGGGTTGGGCCTTGACTCTTGTTTAGGCCTTCCCTTTCTTTGCACCCTTCTTCTTTTGCTTCCCTTTATCTTTGGGCTTAGAATAAGATACCACATGAGCCTCTATACCATTATCCCTGATATTTACTAGCTCCTCTGCATTTTGAAGGTTATTCATTAACTCACATAAGGTGTAATCCTTGGTGTTAAGCTTATAGTCCAACTTAAACGGTTGAAAAGAAGAGTTTAAGCTGTTGATGATCATTATCATCTGCATTTCTGCATCCATGTCCACCCTGATGTAAATCACTTGTTAATATAGAAATCATTTATAATAAGTAAACTACATAAGAAGGGGGGTTGAATTGTGTAGTATTGTCTAAAATGGTTATCTTTAAAAACTTCTTGATTTTCTTGAAAACTCAGAGGATTACAAAACAACGCACTTAATTTGTTAGAGTAATACAATAGCAGAAATAATATCTTTTTCTTCTAACTATAGAAATTAAAGAGATGAGAGTTAGAGAGTACGACACCACAATTTATACTGGTTCACCTTTAACCTTTAGGCTACATCCAGTCCTCAGAGTTTATCTGAGATTTCACTATCTCTTCAACTTTACAAGTATTATTTCTTCTCTCAGAGCCTCTTCAAGTCTCTTTCACAAAATATTCTTTATCTATTATCTTAGCCTCTTTAGGCTCTAGCCTTCCTTTCATTAGAAAAGATACTATTTGAGCTTTTCTAAACTCACACTATAGGTGTTTTAATCTCTATCTTTCTTCTTTTCACTCGGGATATTTTGTACAGTGAAAGCTTAGTGAAAGTTATTTTGTTTATGGCTATCCTAATGTTTATAGTCTAATTCAACAACGGTCCTTTTGAAAAAAACCGCTTGTAGAATCTTCAGAGATTTGTTGTTAGTTGAGTCTTGTAATTGCCTCCAACTAACTAACTATCATTGTAGATCATATCATCTTGATTTGATTTTTATGCTTCGTTTTATATCTTCATGTCGTCTTATGACTCCGCGTCATCTAATTTTTGTGCATCGTCTAATGATTCCATATCGTCTTATGTCTTTGCATTGTCTAATGTGTCTGCATTGTCTAATGACTGTGCATCTTTTAATGTGTCTGCATCTTTTAATGACTGTGCATCTTCTAATGTGTCTGCATCTTCTAATGATTGTGCATCTTCTAATGTATCCATATCTTCTAATGACTGTGCATCTTCTAATGACTACACATCGTTTAATGACTACGCATCATCTAATGTATCTGCGAACTTAATAAACACATCAAAACAATTCATACACTTCTATTATTATTATTTGATTTTCATCAAAATTATTAGAAGAAGTGAAGTCTTCTTGACTTAACAATCTCCCCCTTTTTGATGATAACAAATAATCATAATATTAGAAGTGTTGGACCCCGATTTTTAAGTGGAATTTAGAAATATTAAATGAACTTGAATGAGTGTTATTATGTATATGTTCAGGTATAAAGGTATT
>JAOSBO010000210.1:4653882-4665613 GCA_027563915.1 Erythroxylum rotundifolium | reverse complement strand
ATTCTACCCTTAATGGGTGAGAAAAGTCTACCTTACCCTTCCTTTAATGCCTTAGTGCTTCTATCCTTAAGTAATCTCCCAAAAATACCCTTATGCATCATACAACTTCAACACTTTAATTTCCCTCAATCCATGGATTAATTCCTCCTAAACTTGACATAATAACTAACTCCAATTAAAATGATTTATCTAAACATACCACAAAATTTATTCAAATCATGCTTACTAAAATAAAATAAATCGAGGCCTAACAAAAATAGAACTTCACACACGAAACAGAATGAATTAGCGAAGATGATGAGATTTAAGTAGTTAACCTTTTGAGGCTTCTTCAGTAGAGAGTGCTTGGATCTGCAATTGCAAAGATCGGAAGATCACGAGTGTCCTTCACGTGAAGTTTGATGCTCTTTCATTTCTGCACTGCCAAAAAAGGGACTATTTGACCCATTTCTATTTTTGATTATGGTTTTTTGTTTTTATTTCTTAATTTTTTCTTATGTATTACAAAAATAAACACATCTTTGATTGTTACAACAATATAATTACAGTTTATTAGTGATAATAATTAAAGATCAAATAAAATATAAAAATCAATTAATTTTATAAAATATTTAAATTAATAAATTTTATTTTGATCACTTATATAATATATATTAATAATAAATATGTTATATCTTACTATGAATATATAAGTAAATAAGTAAAATCTTTTGAAGTTTTATTTTTGAACTAATATTAATTTATTGTTTTAATTGTTAAACTAATGGTATTAGTTAGAATTAAACAAATGATATTTACAATTTAAATTTAAAATTAAAATTTTATATTTTAAATTTTAATATATTTATTATATAATTATGAAGCTTTATTTAAATTAAAATACTAGGCTATATTAATCTTTTTTAATTTAAAGCAATTTCATTGATGATAAAAAGATTCGATTAAACCATTGTACAATGCTTAAGAGAACAATATTGGGCTAATTTTTGACAATTATTTAGTATTTTTTTAGACAAATTTTGTTGTCTTAAATAAATGTCTAAAAATTATACCAATTTTTAGGTTATTTAAGACAATTATTAAATGCATCTAGGCATAAGTGTCCAAAACCTCCTTATTTTGGTGTAGCAACTATAGGCGACATTTTCTCTAATCATCGTTAATAGTTTTTCCCTAGGCTTTACTTTCGTAGTAAAAAATTATTAATAATGTTTTAGGAAATCGTCGCCAATACATTTTGACTATGCCAATGCTATCCCTAGACAGGGGTAGGCAGGGCACCTACCCAGGGCCCATCAATAAAAGAGGCCCTTGTTGGATTGGATTTGCATGACGACCTATGTTGCTTCTCCTCTATTCTTTTCTTGAATAAATCTATTCTTCAGTTAATATTTTACTTCAGTTAATACAAATGGGGCCCCTTTTGGTAGCCATGTCCTCCCTTGCATTATTACAACTCATTTTGAATTGTAATGTTAACCAACTTATAACGTTATTATAGATAGTTATAAAAAGTTTTGAAGAATTTAGGTGTATTTTTACCCTATAAATTTTTTAGTTTCAACAATATATGTGTCTAAGGTACTCTAACTCAAAATTTGGCAGCAAAAAATTTTCGCGATTCTGTCTTCTAAGTTTCGAGTATAATTTAAAGGTAAAGTAAAGTTTCTGATTTTGTAATGTATTTATAACTTGTTAAATATTTGAATACATTATTAATTTATAATTTGTGATTAACGTGGACATTATATTAGCATTTTAAGTCATAATATTAATATTAAATGATATTGTAATTATTTGTGTTTCTCCTTTATTTTAAGATTGCTTATTATTTATAAAACTAATTTAATATTAATAAATAATTTATTTTTAATTGTAATTTTCATTATATTTTGCCATAAGTAATCTAATAAAAGTTGGATTTGTGTTCTTGTAGAGTTCACATAAGTTTAGTGATAATATGACTGAATCAAATAATTTAAGTTACTCAATTCAAAGACTACATAAATGATTTCCTTTATTATAAAAATCATTTCCATAGCTCATATAATAAGATAATATTTGACTTGGGAAACTTAGAATATTTAATAACTAAGAATATTATTTGCTATATTTTTTCTAAGTACATTAATTTCTTGTATTTTTAGCAATTAGTATTTCTCTATCATTAAAATTTGCTCTTTATTTTTTCATTTTTAATATTTGATATTAAAATTTTCTATTTATTTTTTCCTCTGTCACAGATATAATACCAATGATATAACTTTGTGATAGATTGTGAAGCTATAGGTGTTTGGTTGTATGTGCATACTTCTTCCAGTTCCATATAGGTGCTTTTGTTCTTTTTCTAGTCCAACTATATTATAATTGGTTTATATTATGTTACCTGAAAAGCATTTGTCTGGAAGTGAAAAAAGGAGGAAAAAAACAAGTAGAATAGTTGGTAGAATCCCAAAAAGGAACCATTAATAAATTTATTAAAAGAGTAGGCTCCTCTAGTGAGAGTCCCAAAGAATTAGGTGAAGTTGTTTCCTTTTTTGGAGCTTGTCATGATCTCAATCTTACTCTTTGTGATATGACACATTCTTGTGTTAAAGTTGTTTCATTTTTTGGAGTTGTACAACATATATATGAATTATTTTCAAGTTTTCCTAAAAGGTGGAAGGTTTTGCTTCATAATGTTTTAGGCCTAACTATGAAGTCATTGTCTAACACTCGTTGGGAGAATCAAATAAAAAGTGTTAAATCTATTAGATTTCAAGCTTGTTCAATAAGGTTGGCTTTGATGGAACTATCTAGATCTTGTGATGATGTGAAGTTAAAGAGTGGATCAGAAAGTTTGGTTAGTGTACTTGAGAGTTTTGAGTTTTTACTTGATATCGTTATTTGGTATAATATTTTATTTGTTATTAACATGGTGAGTAAAAAGTTGCAATCTAAATCTATATGCATTAATGCTAGCATAAAACAATTAAAAGGTGTGATGATATTTTTAAAGAAATATAGAGATGAAGGGTTTAGCACTAGTATGAATATTGCCAAAAGTCTTGCACTTGAGATTAATATAGAGCCTACATTTCCAACTAGATGTTGTATTATTAGGAAAAGACAATTTGATGAAATTAACCATAATGGAGAAATACAATTAGCTGAGTATTCTTTCAGAGTTAATTACTTTTTAATCGTTGTGGTTATAGCAATTGCTTCATTAAAGAATAGATTTGAACAATTAATAAAATTTGATAACATTTTTGGATTCTAATTTGATTTAAAGAACTTGAGGTCATAGGATGATAATCAATTAAGAAAATGTTGCACTAATTTTACAACAACTTTTTCTCATGATAATGTGTCAGATGTGGACTTATATAATCTTTTTTCTGGATTAAAAGTGTTGCAAATGACTTTCCCAATTACGTTAATATCATCAATTGAAATTTTAGAATTTGTTAAATTTGTAGATTGTTATCCAAATGTTTTGGTTGCTTATCGAATTTGATGACTATACCTGTGATTGTAGCATCAGCAGAGAGAAGTTTTTCAAAGTTGAAATTATTGAAACCTACTTGAGGTCATCAATGCCACAAGAAAGGCTAAATAGTTTAGCTATGTCATGTATTAAGAAGGATATATTGGATAATATTTGATCTTAATAATATTATTAATGATTTTGCATCTAAAAATGCATAGAGAAATTGTTTTTCATAAATTGAGTTATTTATGTTTCATACAAACATATAAATTTTAAGTTTACATGTTTGTATATTGTCAATTTATTGGGGCTCTTTTCTTTATTTCGCTAGGGCCTATAAAATGATAGGATCACCCCTGGACTACATTTATGTTTCAAGATAAAAATAATTAGCTACATTTTTTAGAACGTAGCCAAAAGTTTTTAGCTACATTTCAAAAATGTAACTAAATATTTTTACTTATGTTTCTAAAAATGTAGCCAAAATTTTTTAGCTACATTTTTGAAAACGTAGTTAAATAATTTTAACTATGCTTCGTAAAATATAGTCAAATTTTCAATGTATGTTTTAACGAAATATTATAACACGTTAATGATAGTTATTTATGGCATTTTAAATTTATATTATTATATATAATATTTAGATTTTTTATTGTTAATTTATCATACAAAAATAATTGATAATTTGAAGCATTGTATATGAAAAGTAAAATACGATTAAAGCATATCAACTAAAAGAATATTCTTCATATACGAGATTTTAATTACAACCTTAACAATTCTATAGAAAAAATAATAAGTACAAAGACTAATTTACATAGGATAATTACTCTTTAGTCTCATGAACCTATCAAGAAATAAGAAATGCTACTCTTTAGATCTTGAATAACACGATCAAAGAATATTATTCTCCGCTTCTTCAAGAATGGGGGCTTTAGTTGGTTTTCCAAACAGACCAGTGTGGTCATGGAAAGGACACTTTGTGAAGCGTGTTTCCTTTAGAAATCGAGCCAAAAATTCATATGTTTTCATAATACACTCTGAAGTGGCTTGCAACATAAGTTCGATCAGAAAACAAATAGCAGAGAATGACTTATGGTTACGCAAATTCAAAGCCTCAAGATATGATGAAATAAAATCAAAGAATAACCTTTCTTAATTTTGTAAGTCACATTATCAAGATTATACCAAAATACAACCAAAATCAACAACTTAACAGGAAAGCATACTAATCAAATGTGAAACCAGTGCTAATCTGGCTTTCACAATGAACATGTGGTAATATTCTTTTGGCTTACGTAGAGGAAACTTAAAAATGTCAAGGAAGGTAATTTCAGTCGATTTGGACTGACGCATATCACCTAATAAAAATCCATACAAGTATGGATTCATCAACCCTCACCACATTTAATCCACCATATGATTTCAAAGAACTTTATAATTCATGCAATTATTAGACATTTCATCATAGTATCATTCACACTTTAGAGTACTTGATCTAACTGCAAGTGCACCATGAGATAATAATGTCACCATATAATGCATTTGGCTCATAGAACTAAATAACTAATAATAGCTAAATGTTTGAAAAAAAATAGAAGCTAGCAATTCCTTCTCTTTGTTGTTTTAAAATTTTTGCTAGTTTTCAAAAAATAAGAATATCTTTTGTTAAATGAACTAGCAATAACATACCATGTCTATATAAAAGAATTCATCTCAAAAGATAGCCAAGGAACGACAACATGCAACAGACATGTGGATGAAGACATGAATAATTCTTACCCCATAGAGATCAGTAGATCCTAGAACACGAGTGACAAAGGAGCCTTTCATTCCACAATCACCCTATTGATGCAAATTCGTAAAGTACAGATATATGATAAACTAGTATACTGAGACAACCTTCATAAATCTTAAAAGGACTAATATAGAGAGGAATATATGACGAAAAAACCAAGAAGAAAATAAAAGATCAAGTAAACACCAACTCCATGAAGAAAAATGATTACCAATTGGTTTGTTGAGATGGAATATTAAAGAAAGATAATAAAAATAAGTATCTTTAAGAAACAAGATCCAAAAATCTAATTTGTGTTAGTCCTAGAACCTCAATTCTAAACGATTGGTCAAATACTAATTATTGAACTAACATCCATAAATCATGAAAACTGTTACCTACCTATCTTTAAACTCATTTGAAGATTGAGCGACAAATTTCAGATAAAAGAGATTCCATTAAAAGGCTTCAACCAAAGTTGTGGAGTTCAATAAGTTCCTTGAATTGAACGATTTAGTTGAGTATTGACAAGATTAGAGCTGTCAAACCAAAATGTAAAATTGTCCTCCTGAATAAATCACAAACCTAGATCTGAAATAAATCACTACCCCTAACTTCGGAAATCAATGTCATCAAAACTGTAAAACTCACAATATTTACCAAATCTGTATCCTAGAAACCCAAAAGACAAAATGCTAATTCCATTAAAAAGAACTCAGAATTCATAATTACCCTAGTAAAATGATTGAGAGATAGAGCTTGCAGAATATCATTTGCCAGATACAGAAAAGCAAGCCTGTGCTCATGATAAAATCAAGCTTCAAAATGAAGCCACCATAAAAAATCACATAAGCTTGTAGGCAAAAAACAAACAAAGAAACACTTATTTATACAAAACTTAAGACAACACCTTTAAGACTCTATAGACAAAAAAAAGATCTACAAAGAAAACATAGATGCAGTTCATTAACCCAAGTTCAGATGAAAAAAAAAGAAACAAAAAAGCAGGTACAACATAAGCTCTCTACATTATGGTTCGAGAGCTACCTTTTGTTTTCGTGGCAGAAGAGGAAAGAAGAAAGTAGAGGATGAGACATGGGTGTTGCGTTTTCATGGAGGAAGAGGAAATAAAGAGTAGATGAGAGATGAGCTTTAGGCTTTTTAGAGCTTTTGATTTTATGAGTCAATCACATTTTCGTTCCCTCCATATTTGGCACATTTGGCATTTAAAAAGGCGATATTTTGGGCCATTTAGCGACAAATTTTAAAAATCTTTACTGAAGGATCCACTTTTAATGACAAAAACATCACTAAAGGGTTTAGTTTTATATAAAGATGATTTTAAAATTTGTAGTAAAATATTTAACTTTTAGAGATGATTTCTAAAAATCATCACAAAATGGCCCTTATTTAATGACGATTATTAAAATCGTCTCCAAAGGTTTACTTTTTGTGACGATTTTAAAAAATTAGCCAATTGTCTTCCTTATTGTAGTTTAGCGATGATTTTTAAAATCATAGTCAAAAGATTAACTTTTGGTGACTTAAAATTGCTAAAAGTTGTCCTTTTGGAGTCAATTTTTAAAATCATCGCCAAATATCAATCTTTAGCTATGATTTTAAAATCATAGCAAGAAAAAACATAGCTTTTTCCCTACTGTGTTGTAGTGGATTATGGTGAGGAGTTAAGCATATAATAGGTGGATAAATGTTGAACAAAACAGCATCATGAAGGCATTAGCACAAGCTTAAAATGACATACAAGCAGTTGGATATAGCAGCAAAACAACGTTGGAAAGCAGGAGTAGTCTAGCAAAAACGCATCACCAAATGAGAAGAATAAGCAATGACATCTGTCTAAGTAATGTCCAAAACATCAAAGTGTTTGAAAAAAACACATGCAGAAATAAGAGTCTAAACACATCTAACATGAAGTTAAACGTAGATTGTAACGGGCTTGGACTTTCACCAACACTCGTTCGGCACTTGAGTATGCTCTCGTTCCCCAAGTTAGCCTTCTACACAAAACACTTTGCTAAAGAGAAGAAGGAATATGGGAGAATATAAGAACACTTCTATTAAAGAACTCTCAAGAAAGCTACAATGCTTACAATGCACTCTATGATCTTTTATGAACTAAATGAGGCAACTCCCAATGTGTATTTATAATTGTTTCTTCCTAGAATAAATGGCTAAGACCTACTTGATCTAATGGTCCATATTGACCTTCTAGAATTCTCTACACTACTCTACATTTTTCATGTACATTAGGTATATATCTATAACATTATACAAGCTTCTATAAAGTTCCATATTGTTCCACAATGTCCCATAAGCTTCCATAGTCTTCTACCATGTTCTAGAAGCTTCCAGGGCCTTCCATAAGCTTCTATCATACTCTAGAAGCTTCCATAATCTTTCGTAAGATTCCAACATGCTCTAGAAGTCTCTTTTAGGCCTAAAACCTCATTTTGTGGGTTTTAAAACATATAGAACGTGACAAGATGTATGGGATGTGAACAGTCACATAAGACACATCAATTTGTCCCATCAATAGCATAATAGAGTAGCGGCTTAGGAGTGAAGAGCTA
Source organism: Erythroxylum rotundifolium (assembly GCA_027563915.1). Classification (NCBI taxonomy): domain Eukaryota; kingdom Viridiplantae; phylum Streptophyta; class Magnoliopsida; order Malpighiales; family Erythroxylaceae; genus Erythroxylum; species Erythroxylum rotundifolium. Next base: position 4,657,773 of record JAOSBO010000210.1, on the reverse strand, counting down.
TGGCTTCGAGGGCTAGCGGCAGATGGGGTGAGTAGTATGAAACAGGGAAGAGAGGAGGTGTGAATAGGAGAGTGGACAAAAAACCACCATCTTTAATTGTCCCGTCAATGAATAGTAGTTAGGAAGAGTTTGTGTGAGTGAAGACAACCCAAAGGGGTTTTGGTTGGGGATTACTTTTGTGGGGGCCTAAGTTTTTTATTGGGCGACCTATGGAAGGCTAAGATCTCAACGTCAATTCAGAGGCGACATTGTTGCCAACGACTTAGGTTAAAAATTTTTAAAAATTTTTTTGTTTCTTTCTCTAATTAGATATTGATTATGTTATCTTATGTGAATTGATTCGGTATTTGAATGATGATGATTTTAATGCTCTATTGAATTGCTTTTCATGAAAACCCATTGTTATAATCAAATGCAATATATAATCATGGTGTTCCTTCATGTGTAACAACTAATGGTTCTGAATCATTAGAGATAATATAACATAGGTTAAATAATCTGAACTTGTGTGAATATTGCCTAGATTGGTCTATTTTTTTGATTCATAATGCGATTGTCCGGATAAACTTAGAGAGCTTATTCTAGGTTTCTTGATAGCTAGGGTTAATTAACAAGTGCTTCGTGATTAACTAGGATTTAAGGAAAAACTGAGATTCATAGAGTTTGTTGTTAATCTATAACCAATAATTGCTAAGAGAGATAAAATAACAACAAATTAATGAATTATGCTTAATTAGAGTGTAGGCCGCTATTAATCTAAAGAATCAGATCCCACCGAATTCTCCAATTTTATAATTTTTTGCAAGTTTTCTTTGATTTGTTTACTTTGAAGATAGTAACAGGAGAATTGTCATAAAAGGAACTAGTATGATATATGGATATGCCATTACCATTGTTGTTTATAACATCCTTATTACCAAAAAAAATCATGAGCGTAGTGAAAATTTTAGAGATCAGAAGTGATGTAGTATATGACACCAGAGTAAAGCACCTAATTACTATTATAATGACTTAACTTGTCTTTTTAGTACTTGTTTGAGGTTGTGAAGGGCAAAAATAAGATTTTCCATGACATCAATAAGTTTTTGTACTATGATTTGGCAAATAATACCAAATCGATTTTGATTTATTTGATAATAACATTGATTCCATTTTCTACAGACTAAAGATGATATAGTTCGTAAATGTTGAAAGGTTTTAGAGCAATTGATATTAGCTAACACAACAGACACCAAGGTGAGCTTAAAGGCCTAGGTAAGTCAAATGTATTGTTAACGATGGTTTTAGTGTAGTAGTAAGTTGTAAGTAATCTTCTCGTCAACAATGGTAGTTTGGGTGGAGACAAGACCTAAAGACTTACTAGTAAGATAATTCCCAATGAAGTATTGATGTCACACTTGATGAATAGGATAGGGATTTGTGAACAAGAATAAGAATGAGAAACTAAAAATTGAACAAGTGAAGAATAAGATTAAAAACTCTAATTTGAAAGTGAGTCTAATTTTTACTTGTCAATGGGTTACTGTTATATATTTTAGATTGTGTGTCCAACTGTAAATGGGACTCACTATTATGCATTTCAAATAGTGGGTCATAATTGTCGTATAACAATGGGGCCACTTTTATTTAAAATAAAAAATAGTGTCCTGTCAATATGTGACATTTAGCTTATAGGGTTAAATTTTCTATCATTTAATGCCTATTTTGAATGTTTTAAAAATGTTGAAGGTTAGTTTGAATACTTTGAAACATTAGGATCTATTCTACATTCCGTTGTAAATGTTGATGTCTAAAATGCACTTTTAGCTAAGAAATATGTACCGACAAGGAATTAGCTTTGATCATAATTAATTTCCATCAATTACTGGTTGTAACTCATATTCTTTTGAGCTTTAAAGATGAAACATAGTTAAGATGTTGTGTAAGTGTCTCCCAATCTTATTTTCCAACAATGAATTATTTCATATTTCCATAAATTAGTGAGATAGTTTAATGAAATGGTTAAAAAGGACATTTCATGTATAATTTGTTTAGTTATTTTAGAATTTGGGATTCAATTGTTTATCTATATTTTTGCCTTTGTTTTAATTGATTGGGGAGGTTTTTAAGTAGAATGGCAGTACCACATTGATAAAAATTCTAAAAAACTATTAAATATTGAAATATATGGTCAAATACCTTAAACTTATTTTGTATAATTGGTATATTCTTCTGATAAATTTTAAAATTGATGATATAATTAATAAAACATATATTTTATAAATGTTTAACAATTATTTCATTTTGTCTTTATATTTCCGTTCTGTACCTATTACATGTGTAACAAATTAATTTGACATTTTCAGTTTATAATCTGTCGTATATTATTATTTTTAAAATTTATCATTTTCTAATAAAAACTTCAAGTAGAATGAACTGTGAGTAAGACTAATGTCAAAAGTTGGATTTACTTTTTAATATTATGACTAAAATTCTAACTACATGTGACTAACGCATTTATAAATATGCAGAAGTTAAATTAACCCGAATGCGGTGAAAAAGAAAAGCTCTCCTTTATTTTACTAAGATCTCACCACTGGGCTTAGCAAATCCTCTAGATGTTCTAGTTGACGTTCCTTATAGTGTTATGATCATCGAACTCTCGAAATGATTGTAAGCAAGTTAAAATTGATATGCATAGTTACGTTCTTACCAAAGGAAATTTGAATAGAAAATCTAGAAGACAACCTTTGTTATATGTGCACCATTCAAATTCAAGACGAAAAAACAAGCCAGTGCATGATCTTCCTGACAATCAATAGGTCATGACTGATATTTCACCAATAGTGACCCTTTTAATTAATGAAATATTCACCCAGGTATAGGAGCTCTTGAAGGTGGGAGACCATGCATTTGCTATTGGTACTAGAAAATGGAAACTCAATCTCCCAATCAGCACAACTTATGCATAAAAGAAAGAAGGGTAAGGCATGAGAATAGATCCACACCATCTTTGACATTTACCAACCACTTTCAACAGCATTAAAATAAGCATCTTCAGCAATATGCTAGTTTATCATGAATTGAGTAAATAAGAGATCCCAAAAATGTGCTAACCAAAAGAGTCTCTACCATGTAAATGCTAGTAACACACATGCTGGAATTGCATCATACTTTGATGTAAGGGATTTTGCAGCCTATAAGTCTGCCCTGCCAATGACACCACCAACTCCAAGCTCTGATGTCTTTATCCCACCAGTTATAATTGTTGACTGGATTCCGGAAGCATTTGCACCTTTGACCATCCCAACAGCTCCAAGCTCTATTGCGTGTATTGTTAGTTTATGCCCTTGTAGCCAATTTATTTTGTTTGTAAATTTATTTTTATGACATTATTATTATTCAATAAAAGGCATTAGTTATCTTTGTGCATTAATTAATTATTTAATTATTAATCATAAAGATAAAATCCATGGAATAATTATTATGCAATTAGAAATTATAATGTGATTATAATTATGAGATTCGAATTGTAATTTTTTATAAATTATTCCTAAATGTTCCTAGTCGTAGTTTCATCAAGATGGGATATTGATGAAATGGTTAGACTAGCACATATTTGTTTTTTTCTTATGAAGAAAGTAATTGATCTCATAGATTAAAGTGTGGAGACGCTTAAACAAACATGTGGGTGCTTATTACAGAATAAGTTCATTAAACTGACCCGATTATGAGAATCCTGAATGGAACATTACTTGTGTGTTTGTGGATTATCTCATAATGATGGTTATATAATTGATCCTTAGACTTAAGATTACCAAGGTATCTAGTGTGGGAATTACTGTGTTTTGATGCTACTTATGAATCGTCCTAAGATAATTCAATCGGTAGTAATTGGATACAGTATGAACC
>JAOSBO010000210.1:4636230-4652881 GCA_027563915.1 Erythroxylum rotundifolium | reverse complement strand
TAATTATATTAATACTTATTATTGATAATTAATATATACTCAAAATATTACTAATAATATAACTAATTATATTAATACTTATTATTAATAATAATTATTAATAATTAATGACAATATTCAAATATACAACAAATTCACAATTAAATGTTAAATTTGACAAATTAAAACTTCAAATTAAACATTTTATCGAAATTAAATATTCAAATTCTCAAATTAGCACAACAATTACAAAAAACATTTTAAAAATCATAAAAGTCATTTTATCGAACACCTCATAAGCAATATGTATAATCTCAATTTAAACACAAATCAATTATATTTTTCCCTTATTTACTAACAATAACACATACAAACAACAAATAAATCAATAATTACACAAAAAAATTCATAAACATTAATAATAATCAAACAAGATTTCATTACCAAACATTCACGTTTCACAATAAAAACATGTTTTTTTGCAGAAATAACACAACAATAAGTGAGTTTACCTTAAACAACGCACGATACGTAAGTCAACAATTGAAAAGGGGCTGAAAAATGCGAGAGAAAGAGTCGAAAAACAGAAAACGATTGAGAGGAGAAGAGAAGAGAAATGAGCGTGTAGGGGTGGGGGGTCGATACACGACGTATGAACGACGGTGCTGCCGACAGTTACCGACAGCTCCCACCATTTCGTCGGTAAACGGGCGGCATTTTTGGGCAGGAATAACTTAAATACCGATGGCGAACCAATTCCATCGGTAAATTAGGATTATTGAGACTAACAGTTACCGACGGAATGAGGCCTGCATCGACGATTGAGGTATCTTTTACAAAGTCACCGAAGGTACGTGTTGTTCCGTCGATGACTTAAAGTTTAGTTTTCGAAGTCACCGACGGAATATCGTCTCCGTCGGTAATCTAGGGCATTTTTATTCACACTTACCGCGGTACACGCTTTTCCGTAGGTGATTGAAAGCTTCATTCACTGACGGAACGAGTTCTCCATCGGTGAATAAGGTTTTTTCAGACGTCAACGACAGAACATCCTCTCCGTCAGTAATATCTGGCCTTCTTGGTTGCATGTCCTGACGGTATTCAACGTGCGATCGGTATATATACCGACGGTAAAGGGTATGTCGGTATATGTCTGAAGTGAAAAATTGCGCGAACTTTTCACGTATTTTTCCAACACCGTTAGCTTTGTTGTCGCTATATTCTGTAGGAGATATTGTGCGAAATTGTTCCCTCCAGGTTTGTCGACGGAAGAATATGTCCGTCGCTAATGCTAACTTATTTAACGACAGAATATAAGGTTCCGTCGGTAAATAGCGTCGGAATATCGTCTGTCGGAAATATTCCGTCGCTATTCTGTGATTTTCTTGTAGTTCTTTATTAACTTTTTTTGATAAAAACTGACCAATTTATTAATTATTTGACCAAAGTATTACTAAAAAAAGGTTAAAGCAAGTTTGAAATATTTTTTGGTAATTAACTAATTTTTAAATTACAATATGACGTCATTTTAAAATAATGAACAAATGAAAAACCAATAGAATATAATATCTAAAGGATTTATTAAAAAACCTTCAATTTTAATTCGAAATTTGAAAAATGACACTAACTTGCTCTAACTTCCAATTTTTAGGAAAAGTAGTATGACGTTAAGTTTTTCGTGAACGTTAATGATTTGGCGAGTCACATCAAATTGCTTTAGTCCATAAATATATATTTGTCTAATTTATGGGGTTGTTGATAAATTAAATATTCGTAATTTTTATATATGATGACAAGACTGTTTCTTGTTATCCCATGTTACGTTGGGGCCTGCGGTTTGTTCACAATCAAGCATTCGAAATACAGGGGTATAAACGACAAATCATGTGAACAAGTTTGAAAACGGTATACAGCAGCGTTTATAAACAAAGCAACGGTAACTCCAGTATCAACAGCTCCGCTTTTCTCATTCTTCTAACGTTGTCTTCCATCCCCAACACTGTTCCGGGAATATTTCTTTTTCGCTATAAGAAGTCTTTTTCCTTTTATCTTCAATTAAGAGAAAGATCGATCCACCTCGTCTCAGATTCACTGCACATCCCTCAATAGATTGGCGAGTTTGGGTTTTTTTTCTGATAAGAAGGCACTTTTAGTTTTTCCCTTTCTTCTTTTTGTAGTTAGTTCGCTATCGCCATCTTGAATTATGGTTTTTTTTATATTTGGAAAGAGGCTGCCGTCAACTTCACTATGATTATACTCATCATTGTCAATCTGTTGTTCTGCAGGCGTAAGTATACACATTTCACTTCTTCGTCGTTCACTTTTCTTTTCTCGATCAGTTGTTTCGTAGGATACTCCATTGTGACTAGGACATGCACAGGATGCTCCGTTTGAAACGGTCCAGAACGCAATGATTTGTTTCAACAATAAGGATGTGTCCTGAGCAGTACTCTTGTTTGTGATCTACTCATAATTATTAATCATTTAGGTAATATTCAACGTCATATTTTTTCTTCATAAATTGTGCAAATATCCGCATCTATGACAGATTTATGCTAAATGCAATGAGGCATGTAGGCTAACGATGAGTGGGAACATCAACATCCCTCCTGAAGCGACTGACCTGTTCTGTGATGGACCTTGCCAAGGTGAAACTCAGGCAGTGCTTCATTGCATAGATAACATATTCTCAGGCTTTTTGTTCTACAGCAAAGCCAATGTTGTATGATTTTTGTTCTACAACAAAGCCAGTGTTCTTTTTCCACTTTTTATGATTTTTGTTTCGTTGTGGCAACTCTTATTATTCATTTTCTTGCTTTCCTATTTTTATGATTGTTAGCACTGATACTTTTAGTCGTTCCCATGGATATTCGTTCAACTTTTAAAAATCCACTAACTATTATAATAAGCATTATAGGTAAAATAACCCTTCCTTCATAGCTTTTTTTTTAATATTTTCCTCCCTCCCTCGAAAAGTAAGATAATTTTGTTTCAATTTTATTAGATACTAAGCAGAAAGTAAACTAAAAAACTGTTATTTTATTTTGGCTTTGTTTTTGAAAAAGTGTGTAAAATTTTCTGTAGAAACATATCTAAACAATTCAACTATTATTTTTACTTTGGATTTGTTTATGTAAAACACTTATCTCTAGTTTTTTCTATGATTAGAACAACAGGGATGTTCAAAAGTTGGGGGGAAGGTCAAAGGCCAGCATGATGGCTCTGGTATCCTAGATATAAGTCTCAAATGTTAGAATATAGATTCTTGCTTTATTTGCTTTTGTTATACTTATATATTGACTTTGTTCAGTAAATCAAAACATAAGAAGGAAAGCATTGGCTGACGTAAGCAATGTTTGAAGCAAAATTTCCAAAAATATATGACATGTGATGGCTCTAAACCAATGTAAGTGACTCTCTACATGACATGGTGTCTTAAGTTGGCAAGAGTACTATTTTACATTTTGTTCTTGTTTCATGATGCCATTTGTAATATGTAAGCATTAAATTTCACTTTGTCCCTCTTCTTAAGATGATTGGTAGATAAAACAACTCCTAGATTGTGGAATTTTGAAAGAAATTATTACTTTTTGGAAGATAATTTGTGCTATATTGATGTAAATATAGGAGAACCATTCTCTCTTAGGAAAGGAATTTTCTTTTCTTGAATTTTGAATATGAGAACTGCAAATTACATGTTAAATGGATAGAACAATTTACTTCCTTTCTAGATATTTTTTCCTTTTATCTTAGTACTTCAAACATCATGTAAAATCTTTTTAAGTCACCCACTCTTTTCACTTTTTCAGGTTAGTACCAAAAATAGGTTAATTGTATGTTATCATTCACTTGTTTTTGTTTCATATTCTCTTTGTAATTTATATTTTAAAAACTTTAAGGAGAAAAAGTTATTTGGTTGCAAATCTTTCACGAAAGTCATCATTGGTACTGGTACGTAATCAAAAGCAAAATATCTTTTGTATGTCTGGAAACTATGGTTTTTTGAAATGGACTATATGACTCTTATTCCTTGTTTCGATGAACATTTATAACATATATTGCTGTGAAATACTGACGGAACACAAGTCCTATTAACAAGAATTCAGTCAGACAAGTAGAACAAAAAACATTGAACTTTAGAATAGCTTAGAAGTTGAAAAATAGAGGGGAAAAAAGGAGAGAACAAGAGAAAAGAATTGAGTAAAGTAGTCTAATATCAATTAATTAACAAGCAAAAAATGTGTTTTACAAATAGTTATTGAATTGTAAATGAATTCCTGCAGAAAAGAAACTAAATATGAATCTCAACTAAAAAGGAATTTAATCTGTGGTTGAAATGAGATTACTATTGTTGATATAAATGTTCCATGTAAATAACTAAAACTTATACTTTTGCTCCTAACATAGGTTAGGCCAAATTAATTATTATCTGTTGGTGTAGCTTCAACTAGTTAGGATATGGTAAAATGCTACTCTTTTGATGCACGATTGTTTGAATGTAGGTGACTAATGAAAGGCATCCTTTTTTTGTGTTTTCTAGAAGAAAAGTCATGAATGCTATAAAAAGAACTTTTTCATCTAGCATATGATAGTCAAATTAGTAGTTCTAAGGGAGAATATGAAAAGAATGTAGATTGTCTTTTGACTAATCAAATTAGGATTTTTATTTCAAATTTTCTTCCTAGAAAAAATAAAAAGTAGAGTTTCCAATTCTTATTGATGTTTTTGTATACTTCCTTGCTATGAGCTTTTAGAGCCAAAACTTGTGGATTAATTTGGGATAAGCATAAAACTAAAGGGAGCCTTGATCCACTTAGGATTCATCAAATCAAATTTCAAGTGAGTATTGAAATTTGCATCTTTTAAATAAAGTGATAATGTGAGTAATGAAATTTGCATTATGTCAGTAGCCATCTATGGAGGAGTAGAGTTAGTAATGGTTTTGTAATATTGTGAGTAATGAAATTTTCATCTTTTAAATATAATTTCTAATCATACAGATGTTGCTACTTTGCCTTAGTTGTATTCTTACTATAGTGGTTAGCTTTACAATTTACTATTATGTCAAGCATTAGAAGTTTTCTTGGTTTTATACGAGTTATTGACTGTGATTGGCTAATAGTGTTACTTTATATGTTTGTAAATAGGGCTCCTAAGGATTAAACCATTGTAGGTGCTTGTGTGTCATGTAGAAAACCTATCCAGGTGAGTTATATTGCTTCTGTATTATTAGTACTTTTTCTCTGATGCAGCAAAGTTTTAATTCTTCTATATTTCTTTTCAATTTGAAACAATAATTGGCTTAACACGTAATCTGGTACTCTAAATCACAATTAGAAGTTAATGGATGTTGTTTCTTTAGCTTGGATCATTCTAATAGGAATATGAGAATCATTTGCGACAAATGCAACTTGTTGTGTGTGAAAATATTTTAGGCAATGATTGTTTTTGACACAACATTCTAGTTGACATTTTTTTTAAGAATTAGATGAAATCTTCTAGATATGATGGTATGCATAGCTTATAATGCTTGATAGATATTCAGAATGCCCTTCATTTAGGAGTCTTTCTTCTATCTTCTAGCCAGTAGTAATTATTTGTAAATAGCTCTATCTATATTAAGAATTTTAGCATATCAAGATACTTATATGAGTTTTGAAACAATACCTCTCTTAAAGACTTATTCTAGAAGGAAAAATAAGGCATCATATGGAAATCACATGAACATGGAAAAAGTCTGCAGTGAAGAAGTTAATAGTGTATGGCAGTTTTTGAGTCTTGTATAAATCTAGGAAAATCTACACCCTCTCCATATGGACTATCTTTAGGTGTTTTTTCATTCATGTTCGCTAATAGGAAGCCCTTTTCCTTACTTTCATTAGTAGCTCCTAGCATTTTGGTATCAAAGCCTCGCACTACCCACAATGGTTTCCACCTGCTTGACTTCCTCAGCTAACTCTCCTCCACCTTCCCCTCTTCCTTCATAAAACCCTTCTCACACACATCCAATCAACCCTTCCAATGAAGCCATTCTCCAATAATTGGCTCTCCTTACATCCCAAATGACATCATACAAAGATGGAATTTCCTTGTTTTGATGTAGGAGGTCCTTGTGGTTGGATTTTGAAGGCTGAAAAATACTTTTGATGTCTTACCAAACACCAAATAAATTGAAAGTTGATATTGCTACCATGGATTTGGAGGGTGATTGTTATGGTTCTATATGAATGATCTGGTTATGGGTCATTGCAAAAAGAAGTTAAATGATGGTTCTGAATGTTTTTTCACCTTTTTTCCCTTCTTGTTTAATAATTGTGGCACTTGTAAACCTTTAAAGATGTAACATTACTCCCCTTACTAACAATGAGCTTTTTCCTTAAGTGAAAAGAAAGGATGTGACTACCTCAGGGTGGTTGCATCCTCCCAAGAAGCATCAGCTAGAGATAAACCTTACCATTGAACCAGCACTTGAAATACCATAAATTGTACGATAGTCCAGAATAGCTTATGGTTGAAGTCGTGTCTCATCTTGTGGAAAAAGTGATAGTGTAGGATGAATAAACACATCTGCTTAACCATGGAAAGGCTTCAAATAAGAAATGTGAAAAACTGGATGCAAACGATGGTAATGCCAAGCGGTAAGCAACCTGGCGAATGCAAGTAATGACATAAAATGGACCATAAAATTTAGGTGATAGTTTACGGTTGGATTTTAAAGGCAAGGAAATTTGACAATAAGGCTGCAACTTTTAGTACCTAGTCACCAACAACAAACTCCATATGTCGGTGTTTAGAGTCATATTGATTTTTCATTTGTGACTGAGTTTGCAATAAACGTTTATATAGAGTGTGAAGCATGGTGTCCTGATCATGGAGAGTGATATCCACTATAGCCATTCTGGAAGTGTTTGGAGTGTAAGAAAGCATTCGTGGAGGAGTTTTCCCATAGCCAACTTGAAATGGGGTGCACTTTAAAGAAGAATGGAAGCTAGTATTGTAACAAAATTTTGCCTAAGAAAGCCAATCAACCTACTTCTTTGGTTTCTCACTAGTTAAAAAACGAGATACATCTCATCTGTATAATTGATTATCTTAGTCTAACCGTCAGTCTAGGGAAGATAAGAGGAGGTGAAGTAGAGTTAAGTGCCATATAAGGTAAAGAGTTCCTTCTAAAAGGCAGTATGGAAGATGATGTCTCGATCTAAAATAATAGTCTCCAAAAGACCATGTAACTTCATAATCTGGTAAAAAATATATGTGCCACAGACACAACAATGTAGGGATGAGACACTGCAAGGAAATGAGCATATTTGGAAAATTGATCAAGCACAACAAGGATGATAGATTTTTCTCGAGAATTCGGTAAACTGTCAATGAAGTCAATATATATTAGACCAGATCTAAACTGGAATTGACAATGGTTACAAAACTCCAGTGGGACAAAGGTGCTCAATCTTTTGTTGTTGGCACACTTGGCAAGTGCAAACAAATGAATGAATAATAGATTTCAAACATTCCCAATAAAAATCAGCGACCATCACAAAGAGTTTTTTGGTAACCTTCATGAACTATATTATGAAGTGAAGAAAGAATGGACTCACATAAAGAAGAATGAGGCTGTAAGTATAAGCGATTCTTAAAGAAAACAAGTCCACTAGTGTACTTTTAAGGACCCATAGCTTCACCTCTTTGAATTTTGGACACAAGATGCTGTAAATCTGGAGTGATGTTAACCTCTTGGAGGATATGATCAAAGATACTTACCAAAGGCATAGAAATGGGAAGGAGAGTCTGATTATCCACCTCAGATTGGCGGGATAAGACATCAACCATAACGTTTTCCCGACCAACCTTATATTCCACCATAAAATCATAACCCAAAAGCTTTATTAGCCAATGATGTTGAGGAATAGCAGTGATTTGTTGTTCCAAAAGATATTTAAGACTGAAATGGTTAGTGTGTATGAGAACTTACTGATAATGTATGCAAGTCTTTAGTCATGATTCAAGCTCCATAAATTTAGCTCTACATTCACAGCAATTATATTAACATAATCTTAGCATTGTATTCCTCTAGATTAAATGTATTTCAATACTTGGACATAAATTAGTTGTATAAATACCTATGTAAACTTTAGTATAATGTACATCAAAAACATTCTTCTATACTACTCTTTCATAGTATCAAAGCCCACAACTAAATTTTTCCTCCTTTTTTTCTCCCTATACACAGGTTTGTCCAACCACTCAACCTTTCACCATCAACAACAATCTGTTTTAAACACAACCTAACCCTACTTTCACATAGAATCCCAATAGCTAGAACACTCATTCCTAAACCCCTTAAATATGATCTCAGCTAACTAGACATCCTTTCCCTTACCACACATTACAAATTTTATAACTATAATCGTAAATAATTCTAACTAGCCTAGAGGAATCCAGTCAAAACCATCTTCCATATCTTCAATTTACTTGGTCATATTGATGGCACCCTCTTTGCACCACCGAAGATCAACACCACATTGTCTTCTTCAACTTCAATCTCCCTATAATACTTAAAGTGGGATATAAATGATGGATTAGTGTATTGTGTTCTTACCGCTACCCTGTCACCAACAGTGTCTCCTCTGGCACTTAGATGTACCACTATCTACTAGTTGTGGACTCGACTAGAGACTCATTTCTTACAGTAGAAAACATCCAAACATTCTCTTTTTCATCGCCAATTGCACACCAAAAGGAAAGATAGCTTTTCTATCTTTGACTATCTCATAGATCCATTCTCTATAGTGTAAGATATCACTACAATTAGAGATACGGTTCCAAATGAAGATCTTGTTATCCTCGCCCTCAATGGCCTACTAGCCAATTACGAAGCTTTTGTCACTACCATCAAGAATCGTAAGATCCCATTGTCCTTCATTGAGCTATGTGCAAAACTACTATTGCATAAATAGCAATTAACGCTGCATCATACACCTGTCTCTCCTGCTCTTGACTTTGCTTTCGTGGCCAACACCACCAGCAGAAACTTTGGACGTGGAGGATGACGACATAGCCACCCCTCTCTATGTTTCTCTAGCCCTAATTAGCTAAACTTCCCTAAAGTAAATAACCTGGCCTTTGGGCTTACACCAGACAACCTTCCAGCCCACACCACTCCAATACTGACCTAGCCTACTCTAATGCCTATCAAACCCTCCAACCACACTCCCCATACTATCCAGCCCATTCCGAACCCTATATCTTAATTCAACACTGACATTTTCAGCCCAACTCCACTATAAGATCCAACTATAACAATAACCCACCTACTTGTCAAATATATTACAAAAAAGGACATACCGCAACTAGATGTCATTTTCGATACACCAATTCAAGAAATACTCAACCATACCCTGACCCAAACACTTTTCATAGTGTCTTTTCTGCTGTGAGCTTAAATGATCCACCAAATAATACAAATCTTACTAGTAGCAATATAGATGAATGGCTTCCTAACACTAGTGCCTTAGCCCTTATAATGTCTGATTTACACCTCTTAGACAACACAACACCTTACAATGGAACAAAACAAATGATTGTTGGTAATGGAAATATTCTTTCTATAACTTCCACTGGCACCTGTACACTTACAAATCATCCAAAACCTCTTTATCTTAATAATGTTCTACTTGTTCCACAAATCATTGCCAATCTTCTATCTGTTGGTTAATTTGTCCCTGATAATTCCTATTCAAGTGAATTTAATCCTTTTGGTTATGTTCCACCCATGTCTTGCTATAATCAAGGATATCATCGAAGAATACAGTACAAATTTGTAGAGATAAGGATGGAAGATGTCATTTATAAGAGCTTAAAATATGGAGGGTGCATTTTTTAGACCAAATGGCATCACCGAGAACGTAAAATGGGCATGATGTGCACATAATGCTATTTCGGCACATCATCTTGGTGCATACGAATCTAATGATAGCCTGAATGCAAATCCAACTTTTTGAATAACCAAGCGCCATATAATTCTTCTAATAACTCATCGATAATAGGTATAGGAAAATTTTCTTTCATGGTCTTCGCATTAACTCCACGAAAATCCTCACAAAATCTCCAAGGGGAATCCTCTCTCTACACTAATAAGACTAGAGAAGAATAAGGGGACTTACATGGGCAGATAAATCCCTTTGTCAACATCTCATTGCATTGTCATTCAATCTCAGTATTTTATGATTGAGGATAAAAATGATAAGAAGGAACAACAATTGGGTCTATGTCACTTATCAAAGTAATTATATGGTCATAAGAGCAAGGAGGAGGTATGTTAGTTGGCTCTTGAAAACAATCTTCAAATTCCAAGGCAAGATGTTGAATTATAAGGTTTAGGTTCTCATCTAAAGGTAGCACTTAGTGAAAGGAGGAAGGGCTTGAATGCTTCATACCATTTAATTATAGGTCTAAGCCATCGCGAATAAAGAGCATGCACAACTTCTTAAAATTCCAAATCCTTAGGTACCTAATCAGTTGATACCCAGCACTGCATTACAAAAGTTAAGAGGAAGTAGATAAAAATCCAAAACAAAACCTTATATTTACTAAGGAGGAAATAGATGTTCGTTCAAAGTCCTGGGCTTTGCAATTTTTCCCTATTCACTACAGTTAGTTGAAGATGATCCTTCATGTCAATGATCAAGTAGAGATGAGTCACCAAAGAGGAATCAATAAAGCTATATGTACTGAGAGAATTGACCAAGACTCATAGGGTCTTTTGATTAGGGAGGTAGTTCCCTCGATCTACATAGTTTGAGGGTGAGGAGTTTCTGTAATAGCATAAAGTGATATTTATGGCTCTTGGTCACCATCAGCAGTAGATTCCTCTTTCGACGATAAATCCTCCACTCTAGAGATGGAGAATAATAGTTTACAATGATGGCCTATGGAGTATGCCTCATCGCAATTATAACAAAGATTCTTTACACGACATTCGCCCATTTCAACCTTGGTTAATTGTTTGATGTAGAAATTGGTACTAGATGAAGACGCCATCTGTCACTGTGCACTTCTTGATTGCATCATAGGGTTTCTTGATCATCTTTATCCATCATAACTGGGTTAAAGTCATATGAGGCTTCAGTTAGATCATTTGGTCGCTGTAATTCCATTTCCACTATGATGTCCACTTCTTGCTCTAGTAGAAAAAAAGAAGCTTGTGCTGATAACTTCTCAAATTGACATTGGTAATCTTCCATTGAACGATTTTGACAAAGTCTGACCAGTTCACCCATTTTGCTATGATTGCTGGAAGGGCCAAATCACCTGAGACAATAATTCTTAAATTCCTCCCTGTCTAAATCTGGCCAATCCTTGTCCAATTTTAGGAATCAATATTGAGCATCATCTTCCTGATGGCGTGCCACCATGCTCATTATGTCCTCATCAGAGACTTGCAGATGTTTGAAATAATAATCGCAATGACTAATCCATGGCAATGGATCTGTTCAACCATAACTTGTAGTGACGATTTGCACTGGGGTCGCCGTCACATTCCATACATCCATCATTTTGGCAATGGAGCAAGAATTATGGTTGATGCTCCCATCCCCCTGTTCATGTCTTCCACAATGAAGGTATGTGACCTCATTCATCATCTCGCAAAGATTTTGGATGTCATGTCACTGTGCTTCAAAATATTTACGATTGTGTTCTTCTCTTGGCGATTCCATTCTTGCTCTTCCCTTTATCGATTTTAGTCTTCATTATATCGAATAAAAAAGGCTGAAATTTATTTTTAACAAATGTTCTGGGTCACTATAGTAAGAGGCTCTGACAACAAGTCGTTATTGTAACACCCCGCTCCCATAGGGCACATACTGGGCTCATTTTACAATCATTGTAATGCGTACCATCAATATTCACGTGTGTGTATGCTTATGCTATTGATATGCATGTCAATGTAATACTTTCTCAATAATATTGCTCACATACAGTAATCTAGGGTCTAACCTGCTTTGTATGGGAAAACAGGATATTAAAGTTATGGTCCCTAATGAATGATCTTGTTATAGGTAGGTAGAAAGAAGTTGGATGATGGTTCTAAATGTTTCAACTTTTTTTTTCCCTTATTATTCAAATAACTCCTAAAAATTGAGAGCTCATTTGAGAAACTCTCTAATCTCTTAGACTGTAAATTTTGGTGGAAAAGACAACTTGCCTTTGCCAATTTCTATTTATTCAATATATAGGGAACTAGTCTGATAGTTAGGAATTACAATTACTTCAAGCAAATAACTACTCTTGACTAACTATATGATAGAAAATATTCTAAATAAATATAGAAAAGTAGGTTGCATCTATTTACTTGCTTCTCCTACTGAATTATTACTAAATCTGTTTGCTTAAACCTGCCATGAGTGTGATGATTGTAAACCTTTGGAGATGTAGCAATGATGCTCTTGATCTCTTTTCTTGGATCAATGATGTGCTTCATGGAATGCAGGATGAACAGTTGCAGTGAACAGTAGCCGCAGTGAATAGTAATCGATGAACAGTAGGTGGTGAACAGTTGTCGCGGTGGTGAATAGTAGACGATGAACAGTAATCAGTGAACAGTACCGATGGACAGTAAATTCAAAAACTAACTAATAGATAGGCAAGGCTAATCTCTACGACACCTCTTGGAAACTTGTTCTAAGCAATCTCGATGATCAAACTAACCCAAAAAAGAACTATCAAGACTCTACAATTGGAAAATCAATTGATAAGTGAAGAAGGTTCGAAAGGTAACAAGAATAAAAGAATAATGTTTCTCCCTCTTGAAGCCGACGACATTTTAACAATTATAATCTAAAAGTTCAGAAAATTTTGACCTAAAAACACATATTTATACCTAGGTTAAATAATAAAAAGGTTGGGCTAAAATATATGGAAGCCCAAAGAAATAAAGTCCAAAAAATCTAATAGCCCAAATCTTCTTGTCTTTAAGCTCCAAGTGTATCCGGTCCAAGGATTTGAGTTAAATGGATTAGTTTGGGCTCAATTCCATTAAACTCTCCTCCAATAGGCTTGGAGCTTGCCATCCTCTCAAGATAAAAGCCCACATACATATAAAGAGCCTCTTTAAGTCTCTTGATCTTAGCTTTGGTTATGGGCCCTTTTAGCATGGCTATCTCTCTGCTTGGTCCTGCTCAATGGTCCATGGTCCTGCTCACATTAGTCCCTCCCTCCTCAAGAAGATTCATCCTCGAATCTGAATCCATATCAAAAGGAGAAAGATCAGCAACATTAAAAGTAGCCGACACATTATACTTACCTGAAAGATCAATTTTATAGGCGTTGTCATTGATCCGCGCCAACACCTGGAATGGACCATCACCCCTAGGATCCAACTTAGATTTCCTTTGAGTAGGAAACCTCTCCTTCCCCAGATGCACCCAAACCCAATCTCCAGGTTCAAAGGTCACCATTTTTCACCCCTTGTTGGCTTGCTTTGCATATACCTTGTTCCTCTACTCAATATGCTGTCTTGCCTTTCCATGCAACTCCTTGACTATCTCAGCTTTCCTCTTGCCATCTGTACTAGACAACTTATGCAAAGGTAAAGGCACCAAATCCAAAACAGTCAAAGGATTAAAACCATAGATAAACTCAAAAGGTGAAAAACTTGTGGTAGAATGCACACTCCTATTATATGCAAATTCAATAAATGGCAACTATTCTCCCCAAGTTTTCAAATTCCCACTATAGCACGCAACAAGGTACCCAAGGTCCTATTAACTACCTCAGTCTGTCCATCTGTCTGTGGATGACACGTAGTAGAATAGAGTAATTTTGTACCCAACTTGGCCCACAACACTCTCCAAAAATGGCTCAAAAACTTAGCATCCTTTTCAAACACAATAGACCTAGGAATGTCATGCAATCTAACAACTTCTCTAAAAAATAAGTCAGCAACATGCACATCATCATCAGCATTATGGCATGCAATGAAATGCGCCATCTTACTAAATCGATCAATGACAACAAAAATGCTACCAAAGCACCTCTTTGTCTTAGGCAAGCCCAAAACAAATACCATAGAAATATCAACCCACGGTTCAGTAGGCACAGGTAAAGGGGTATACAATCTATGAGGTTTGACAGTGGATTTTTCCTGTCTACATGCAATACATTTGGCACATACACGTTCAACATCCCTATGCATTCCTGGCCAATAAAAATGTTCATGAAAAATATCCAAAGTCTTAGCAACCCCAAAATGACTCATTAATCCACCACTATGGGCCTCATGCACAAATAAGGCACGCTTAGAACAATTAGGCATACACAATTGACTACCTCGAAACAAATAGCCATCATGCCTATAGAATTTTTGAAATGTAGCATGTTCACAAGCAGAATATATAGTAGTAAAGTCAACATCTGAAGCATACAAGTCCTTAAGCTGCTGAAAACCCAAAAGTTTAGAATTAAAAGCAGAAAGTAAAGTGTATCTCCTCGACAGTGCATCAGCTACCACATTCTCCTTCCCTTGCTTGTAGCGAAGCACATATGGAAAGGTCTCCAGAAACTCCACCCAAGTGCTTTAAGGACTTACCTTGTCCTTTCAAGTGCTTTAAGGACTCATGATTTGTCCGAATGACAAACTCCCTAGGTTGAAGATAATGTCGCCACACCTCTAGAGCTCTCACCACCACATACAGTTCCTTGTCATAAGTCAGATAATTGAGTTGTGCATCATTAAGCTTTTCACTGAAATGTGCAACTGGTTTGTTTTCCTACAAAAGCACAACACCTATACCAATCCCAGAAGCATCATATTCAGCCTCAAAAGCTTTCTCAAAATCAGGTAAACAAAGAATAGGAACAGAACACAACTTATCCTTTAACTCAAAAAATGCATGTTCATATTCCTTACCCCATGTAACCCTTTCTCTTTCTTGACTATTTCAGTTAATGGAGCAGCAATAGTAGAAAAATCCTTCACAAACCTCCTGTAAAAACTAGCAAGTCTATGAAAACTCCTCACCTCACTAACACTCTTAGTTGTTGACCACTCTCGAATAGCCTTCACCTTCTCACTATCAACCTCTACTCCCTGAGCACTGACTATAAGCCCTAAGAATACAAGTCTATCAATGCAAAATGTACACTTCTTAAGGTTCACATACAATTTCTCCTGTCTCAAAACATCCAAGACACACCTCACATGCATGACATGCTCATCAAGATTAGTTCTATATATCAAGATGTCATCAAAGTAAACAACTACAAATCTACCAAAAAATGCACACAAGACATGATTCAACAACCTCATAAAAGTGCTGGGTGCATTAGTTAAACCAAATGGCATAACTAACCACTCATAGAACCCATATTTAGTTTCAAAAGTAGTTTTCCATATATCTCCTAGTTTCATTCTAATCTGGTGGTATCCTCTTTTCAAGTCAATCGTTGTAAAGATACATGCACCATGCAATTCATCAAGTATATTCTAGTCTAGGAATAGGATGGTGATACTTTAAAGTGATTTTATTCACAACTCTGCAGTCCACACACATCCTCCAGGTTACATCTTTCTTTGGCACCAGTAATACAGGCACATCAAACAAGCTCTCCCTCACATGTCCTTTCGCTAGTAGCTCATCCACTTGCTTTTGAAGTTCCTTTGCCTCCTTAGGATTGCTCCTATAAGCTGGGCGATTAGGAATCTGAGATTTGGGCACAAAGTATATCTAGTGCTCTATGCCTCTCAAGGGTGGCAGTCCCTTGGGCATCTCCTCAGGAAAGACATCTAAATAATCCTGCAAAAGAGATGAAAATATATTAGGCAAAGAATCAAGAGGGTTAGTATCAAAAACTAAACATTCTTTATACCTAACTATCATAAGTTCTTTCTTCTCTCCAGTTGCCCTCCTCATGTCTTTTCCTCTAGCATACAAACTCACTCTTTTCTCTTTCTTTCCACTCTTTTTTTCTCTCTCTGAGCTTGTCTCTCCTACACATCCCACTTTCTTTTCCTCACTTGTGCAGTCACTCCCCATTGGGCCAATCTCTTTTTTCTTGTGGGCCTCTTTTCTCTAATAATTTTTCTTTATCTCAGTACCCAAACCCTCCTCTCTTTGCAAAGCTTTAACTTGGTCCAGGTAAATCTCATGAGGCGATAAAAGTAACAAAGTGAAGTTCTTGCCCTTAAACTTGAATGACTACTTTTTTGTGTACCCATCATATGATACTCACCTATCAAATTGCCAAGTCCTCCCCAATAGCAAATGTCCTGCCTCCATAGGTATCACATCATACAACACCTCATCATCACATCTCCCTATAGAAAATGGCACCAGTACCTGTCTAGTCACCTTCACATCTGCACTATCATTAAACCACTATAAGTTATATCGCTCCAAATGTTTTCTACATGTCAAGCCCAATTTCTCCACCATGGTTTGATTAGCCCCATCGGTACAACTACCTCCATCTATGATCAAGTTACACACCTTTCCACCCACTAAATGCCTTGAATGGAATAGGTTCTACCTCTGATCCAAAATCTTATCTCTAACTCTAACACTTAACACCCTCCTAACTACAGGTACTTCTCATGTGACAGCTCTTTCCACACATTCATCATTATTATCACAATCACTATCACATGGAAAATCATCAACATCACTATCCT
>JAOSBO010000210.1:4604306-4622678 GCA_027563915.1 Erythroxylum rotundifolium | reverse complement strand
CTAACCAATATGGGACAACAAAGGAGCCAAAAACCCAACTGTTTATTAACTAAAGGTCTGTTAAATAAATTAAATAAAGTAAAAATACATGTTTGTGAACATTATCTAACTGGTAAAATAACAAAAAAAAGTCATTTGGAAAGAAAACACATGCTTCATATTCAATGTAGTTGTTCATTTGACATTTGTAGTCCAATGAATGTAGGGACATGATATGAGATTTTGTATTTCGTCATTTTTATAGATTACTCGGAATGGTCATGTTTACTTGATTTCTCACAAATTCGAATAATTAAATTGTTTCATAAGGTAGAAAATTTTGGTAATGAATCAATCAGACACGAAAATAAAAGTATTAAGAATTGATCAAAAACAAAAAAAAGTTGTATAATAAGTTATAATTTTTATATGATAGAAAAGGTATAAAAAAGATAGCAGATTATTCTTTGAACCTCACAACAAAATGGCATTTTGGGAAGATAAAATAGAATGCTTGAAATAATTAGGTCTATGTTAGCATAAGGAAATTTACCACTCACTTATTAGGGTGGTTCACTGCTCACACTCACATATGATTTAATCGAGTACCCATAAAATCAGTTACTGATACTTTATATGACTTATAAACAGGGAGAAAACGTAGTTTACGAGTATAAAGTCGTAGGGTTGTATAACCTACATTTATGACCTCTCTCACAAATATAAGAAACTAGGTGTCAAAGGGAAGAAAGAATCTATATTAGATATTTTGGACATTTAAAAAGATATGTATTCATATGTGAATGTAGTAACAAAAGAGTAACTGAACTTGAACCACAAGATGTCATATTTTTAGTAAATAACTTTCCAAATTTGGGTGAAATATGAAAAAATGTACTTTTTCATGAAATTCTTGATTATAATGATTATATTATGCCTAATTAGGAAGAGGGACACCATCCAAATGGAAGTAACACAAAACTTAAAGGATTGAATCAAGATCAATTCAGTTTCTAACCCATAATAGTTTACCTACTGTATCTGACTCGAGTGGAATTAATCAAGGCATTCATGAATATGTTTCTCATGAACCTCATTTACATCGAAGTAAACATAGAATAAATTCCCATAATTCATTTTGAAATTAAAGGAGAAATCATATGATTATCTCATAAGAAGATAATGACCCAAATAATGTATATGATAGATACTCTTACTGATCCTACTAAAAAAAATAGATGAAAGTAATGAAGGGGAATTGTTTCTTTAAGTTTAAATCAAGTATAGGACTTAGTTAATCTCTCTAATGGAAAAAAACTGTTGGGAACAAATATATTATCACAATGAAATAAAAATTCAATGGAAGTCTTAAAGGATATAAACAACATGAGATAATTGATTATCAACATAAATTTTCCCCAATAATGAGATTTGGTTCGATCCATCTAATCATAGTTATGGTAGCCAACATGAATCTTGAATTATATCAAATAGATGTAAATACTGCTTTTCTAAATGGATAATTAGAAGAATAATCTATACGAAACAACATAAAGATATCATTGACATAGGCCAACAACTTAAAGGGAGTCAATTATTAAAATTAATTTATAGCCTAAAGTAGTCTTCAAGATAGTGGCCCATGCATTTTCTTAAAGTAATTATTTCTAATGGTTTCCATATGATTAATGAAAATCGTTGTGTATACATTAAGAGATCCAAAGATAAATTTGCTATTTTATCTTTATATGTGGATGATATTTTGATTGTTTGTAATGACTGTGAGTTTGTTAAGCAAATCAAAGGTTAGTTGTCTTCGAAATTTGAGATGAAAAATATGGGTAAAATTGCATATATTTTTGGAGTTAAGATTTCAAAAGCTCGTTCAAAGAAATTATTATCATTTTCTCAAGTCGTGTATAGTTCAAAAATTGTTGAACGATTTTGTATGTAAGATTACAAACTAATCAATAACCTTATTACCAAAGGAGAAGGTCTTAACACAAAATTTTTCCATACAAGCCCACAAAAAAGGAAAAATGAAGAAAGTTTCCTAATTTAGTGCAATTAGAAGCTTCGTGTATGCAATAATATGTACAAGTCAAATATTAATTATGTTGTCGAAATTTTAAGCAAATATCAATCAAATCTACAATAAGCACATTAAAAAGTAGTAAATATAATGTTTAAGGTATCTAAAAGTAATGTCGATTGCGCATTGTTTTATCAAGATAATAACCCATTTATACAAAGTTATATGTATGTAAATTGGAGAGGGATTTATATTAGAGAAAATTTACCCTTGGATATGTTTTTTTGCTAAAAAATGATGTAATATCATGAAAAAGTAAGAAACAATAACCTATTGTGTTGTCCATAATATAAGCTGAATTTATAACATTTTTGCTTGTAGTACAAGAAGCTATTTGACTTGGATGATTTTTACTTAATTTGTAAGTCACTAAAGAAGCAAAACTGATCTAGTGATAATTAACTGTGATAGTCAAACATCAATCCCTTATCCTAAGTATCCCAAATTTTATTGTAAAATCAAGCATATAAAATGTCATGTATAATTACGTGAAAGATATAATTACAGGAGATGACGTGATCATTAAATGTATATCTTCATAAAATATTTTGGCATAACCAATAACAAAATTACTTTTCTAATCTACATATATTAGGCATGTAAAGTCCCTAGAATTACATAGATATTAAAGTATAATTAATATACATTTATACATGTATGTTCATTCATTGTATTGTTATATATAAATGCATTATATGTGTTGACGTTGTTTATTATATAGTTAGCATTAGGTAACACTTGATTATGAAGTATGTTTCATTTATCTAAAATATTCTAGATTTGATACAAAAAGTATGTTGATAAAAGATTGATCCTCCCATATGGGCAATCGTTTTCAGTATTTATAATAACTCGAGATGTGCAAATTTAAAGTCTGTTAACTAGGAGATAACTGAGAGAAAAAACCTTAAACCATCAACGTCACCTTAGGTAAATAATTAAAAGGAAATTGAATTAAACTTATCAAATGATCATTATATTTATCTTGAGTTACCGAATGAGAGTTAAAAAATGAATTGTGGAGTAGACTAGTGACTCATGTTAAATATTAAGTTTATTTGAACCAACATTTGTATGGTATTTCATAAATAAAATACATCCACTCTAAATAAGAAGAAGATAATAATACCGTAACATATTATTAACTACTATATACTAAGTGTGAATGGATGACGATGAAGAATTTAAATCCAACCATTCAATTCATCCAACGACTGCCATCTTTCTCTTCTTACTTCACTGTCCAATCTCTTCTCATTAAATGTCTCAATCATGCCAGAGCTTCATTTATTATTTGAGAAACCAAGACCCACCTCCACCAATTGTAGTAAAATACCCATTTTTGTTTCTACTCTTTCTCTCCCTCCTCTCTCAAAGTTCTAGCCTTTAGCAAATATTTTCTACATGATTCTTAATTAACAGCCTAGGCAATGATCTCCCTCTCTCATGTCTCAAACCTAGCGTCTGTTGTAACTTGCAACACCACCTTTGACATCATCGCCCCTACCATCACGTGTGATGGATCTTTCTTACTCCCTCTCTCAAACCCAGATCGTCACATCTACCATCATATGTTGTGGTTCTGGTCAAAATCCACGCCCAACAATGATCTACAAAAGACACAGGAGTTCTCGCAAGAGAGGGTTGAGGTAGCACATAGTCTTTTTCAACAAGTTCCACTATTGTTTTCATTTTGTTTTCTGTATCTATAGCAAGTTCTATTACTGTTGTCGTACAGCTCAAAACAATAGATGTTGATGATCCAATCGATGCAACAAAATCAGTTAAGATTACAATGTTAAGTGAGGAAATGAATGATGCACCAGAAGATGGGGTTGAAGATGAGAATGGCAGCACACTCTTGTGGTTAGCAAAGTTTTGCTACCTAATTATAGGGTAGATCTTGATAAGAGCCATGGTTCATCACAAAAAGAGGTAAAAACAAATGGTTAATAATTATATTATTTTTGTAACATTTTCTCAGTCAGACGTCTATGCAAATCTGAAAGTCTACAGAAATTGAAAGAAGAGTTGGAAATCTTCTGGATAGCTCCTAACGAGCAGAATCCTCAAATGATCCTAGAGGAGCTACTGGGTAAGGACCCAAACAATCATCATTGAGCTTACAAGTAAAACAACCTAACCTGGGAAAAGATTCCAACTATGAGAAATTCAGTGTTGAATTGAAACAAAGACAAGACAAACTTAAGGTCAAAATTCTAATCCTCGTCTGCTATACTATTGGCATCTCCTTATAGTGATAAGTGGAGAAGTAAAATGCCATATTGGTGTTATATGTACCTTCACTTATGTGTTTTATTATTTCTAGGCAATTGATGCTATGAAGGAAATGCTGAAATTTAGAAAGAAGCTTCCTGCATTCAAAGTGAAAAGTTTTTTTAAAGTTGTTTCAGAAATTAGGTTTCCATCTCTTTGCTTACTTTAGCTTGGTAATATAGCTCTGTGATTCTTAGATGTTAGCATTAGGAACTCGTCTCATCTTTTATTTTATCTGTCCATATATTGTTAATTTCACTACCTGGATCAGGATTTTTAGCCTAATTCAATATTTTTTCAACTGCATTATGAATTCAACGGATAGCAGCTAACATCACAGGTTTGCAGCATACTCCATTCTTACTTAGACATTCAAATTTATTCCAAATTATTTTTTGTGTAATTTTTTTGATTTAGATGTTCTTGGCTGAGATTAATTTCAATTTAAAACTACAAATCGAAAAAAGTACTATGTTACATCAAACAGTGGGGCTGTCATGCCAAGATCCACTTGTAATGTAGTAGGTTTGTCTCTTTTTCTATAATCTGTGTGCAGTTGATCATGAGCTGACTTGTTGTTACTCTTGTGTTAGACCATTTAGTTGATTTTCATTTAGTTGGTGAGTGTAAAACCATGTATTGTGTACTTTTCAGGTTATTTATATAGGCTAAGTTGTTCATTATTATAGGGTCTAGTATGTTTGAGTTTATTTGCTTAGCAGCATTTGAATTGATTGTCTTGCCATATCTTCTTAATATGTTTTTTTCCTTTTCTGTTTTAAGATAAACTCAATTTCATTGGTCATAATTTTCCATTGTTTGATTGCCTTGATCCTCGTTCAATTTCTTATTTTAGTTTTTTCCTATTGATCGTGTTCAATTCAGTAACCTTTTATCTTTATTGCTATTTATGAAGGATATTTAACATAGAATGTACTGTATAGTAACCTGAATGTATGATAGAATGAATTATGAAAGTATTGTTAATGTCGGTTCAAGCTTTTTGATCCTACAGACATGAATATAAAGGAGACAATACCTCTGGGGATGATAGTATTTGGTTGAAGAAGAACTGGATTCCAGGAGAGGTAAAGGATTTCATATGTCTGTTTCTTTCTCAAGGGATTTGCATTTTGATACTGCCTACAGAATAAAAATTTTATACAAGACATCTATCAATTAGAAGCGTAGAGGTGTTTGAGGGAAATCAAATATGAACTTTTTTATTTTATAAAGGAATAAATATTTTATTTCTTAGCTGATGTGGAGACTGTGGACTTTGAGTACTTGTCTTACAACTCCATTTTTTAGTTGCAATTGTCATATCTTTTAACACACATTTTACGTACTCTTCTCAAGAAGTTAATGAAATGAAATAACTTCCACCTTCCCAGATTTGAAAAAGTTGCACCAAGCCAATAATAAATCCCACTTATTGAGACAATTAATGGCATTAAAAGAGAATCAATGACTGGAATTTTACTGATAGCTCTTTATCAAACGTGAGATCTTCAACGGGAAAAGAGACCAATATTGCCTTGATGACTGCACCAAATACCTCGATGCCTTTATTCATTCAAGGAACTTAATAAAATGAAATAATTACCACATGCTCAGATGAAATGAAATAATAATCATGAACACTCAACGCCTTCATTCATTTAAAGGAGTTAATGACATGAAATAGTTGCCACCTTTACAAATGAAATGAAACAATGATGATGTATTTACTTTGGTAGCAGTTAGAAGATACAGAAGCTTTAAGCAATCCACAGAAAGTCACTGCTTGCTATTTATTAAACATGAGAGCTTGATGGACATAAAGAACGATAGCAAATGTTGGGAAAACAAACCAGATATTGCTTATTAAAGAAAAATAGTAAAGAGAATATGATAACCTAATGCAACCAACTACATTTAAATTTTAGTCATTTATCAATCTAAAATTTGAACTTCCAATCTTTCTTTTTTCTTGTTGCTATAAATTTGTGACTTTTGTTTCAAATTCTTTTTTTTTCTCCTTTCTTTTTTTGTTGAATAGTTTGTGTTTGCTACAATTATCTCATTTTGCTCATGAATCTTTTTACCTTTTCTTTTTGGTTTCAAAATTATTTTGTCAACCTAAAGCAGAATGACAATCTTAGATCAAAGATTAAACAATCCCTAAATTTAGTGCGTTAGTTCTGATATTTATCATTTTTGTTTTTTCCTTTTTAAATTACTTTCAACAAGTTATAAATTTTTCTCCCTACATTAATGTAAACTTTGCACCTTGCCACTAATGCATTCCTTGTCATTACCAACATCTATGGTGGATACGAAGAAGAATAATACCTATGATCACCATATCATGATGAGAACATCTCAAGTATAAATTATAGATGTGTCTTATTTAAACAACTTCAACTTATAGTCCAAGCCATTTGCAGAGCCTCTCTACTCTTAATAAGGTCAAATCAACTCTGAAAAGGGCAGCGAAACAATCCTACTTTAAAAAAAGATCCTCTTTATCTCCACAAACGTCCTTTTCAGACCATAACTAAGAACAAGAACAACATGACCAAGCGCAAGGAAGTGAAATGGATGCAGACAAACCATGTTTGCTGCTAGGTGTCCTAGTTATTGTATGTACTTTATGGCTTTAAAGAACAATCATAAATGTCCTCATTGCAATGCTACCATTCCATCGCCATCATTACTGGCCAAGAAACCTAGACTTGATCTTAATGCAACAATTTGATTCCTTGGGGCTACAGTTTTTGAATGTTATAGACTATAATTTTTAACACATAGAAATTATGCATTATATAATCAATTTATGAGATCTTTTTCTTTTTTATGCGAACTTTAAGTAAATATATTTGAAGGTTTATAAGACTACCTATTTAGTGGTTCCAGTTTCTTCATCTTTGTAATTCCTTTCTCACTAAATTTCTAATGTTCTGTATTACATATTTAAAGTACAAGCAAATCATCTAGATTTCCATTGTTTCCTGGTTGCACTAACCTTTTTTTTTAAGAATTAAAAAATTGGATTGATAGATAAAAGATGAAGAACAACATTAGGAGAAATATAGTACTCTCCTTAGTCTCCTACAACAAAAACAAAAACACAGTATACAATACAAACTAAACCAATTAGAGGAACGACATAGTAAGGAGACCGTTGCTTATCAAGTGCAAGTTGATTGTAAAAGAGGTAAAACACCCTTCTCATTTGCACCTTTAAGATGCTAGTGCTTCCAAATTAGGGTTAAGAGAACAGAAGTAATCTAGAGGCTTCCCAGCTCGCTTTCATCATCATATTGACAATATGACAACCCAACTTCTTAAGAAAGGCAGTATTTGTTTACAAAACAAGTCAACTAAAGACATCATTTATACTTCATCTCCATAGAAATATTAGGCTAGACGTTGTGTGCCAATATACATTTTCTTGTTTAATAGGGTCATTTAATCCCCTAGTGTTAGTATTTGAGATTTTTGCTTTCTCTTCTTGGTTGATTTCCTCTTTGCAGTTTTTACTTGCACACAAAAATATCCTGGAATTTTAGAGATTCGACCTGCAACTGACAGAGAATCGCAATTCTCCGCTGTCAAATCTAGACTGCCTTCTCGAGGGGAATCTATTTTATGTTCTCCATTTAAGAGAAGATATTCCTAGTTCCCCCTACTTGTCACTCAGAAATAATTGGAGTTTACCATTGTTGTCTGTTCTTCATTCTCCAGCCTAGCCTTAGAATTCTCATTTTACCCAATAATTACTAATGGAATCAACATGTTAGCCTAATCCGTCTGAAATTGCTCCAAATATTGCCAGGTGAAGTGCTGCACTTCAATTTCTAAACCCTTGGGAGAGGTGTGCCGAGATGCTATATTGATCTTCCCACCCTCAATATTTGGGATATCAATTGCTGAGCTATTAGCATCAATTTGTAAACTCACAACCTCATTATTTTCTATTGTAGAAGAAGAATCAACCCCTAATAATTCATCCTGTCATCCATTTTGAAAAATGTTTCTTGTAGGAATCCATTTCTTGATTGAATTATGAGGCTTCTAGGGATATGTCACCTTAATTTAAGATTTTTTCAATCTCCCTTGTTTCACCTAATTTGAGTATTAGTAAATAATCAGGTAATATAGCTTTCCTTTTTACCTCTACACAAATTTTTGCATACCCAATTTGCTCCATTCTAGATGTTTGAGCATACATTTAAAGAGGCTTTCCTAAAGAGCTTGCCAAAACTCAATCCTTCAATTGTCCAAAATTCTAGTGGCAAATTATGAAACTGCACCCACATAAGAAAAAATTCTACACATTCCCTATCAAAAATTATCCCAGGTTTCCATGTCTGAATACATGGGTTGGCCCCCTATATACCAAGTTCCCATTTCTAGTATCTCATTCAAATTACTATCAACAATAAATTTAAACAGAATAGTGTCATCATCTATGAGTAAAGTTTTTTTTCCGAACCTTTCTTACCCCATCGAACAGTGGCCCAGGCATTGATGATTGGAAATGTAGGCTTCTTACTCTAGAGGGATCTAACCAAAGCAGTAAACCAAGCCCTCCCTCCGGCTTGTAGCAATTCAATCGATGGACTGACAACACCATCCTTCATAGCATCCAGGTAGTATTTTAGATGTGTTTTAGGTTGTTGCATGTAAATTTTCTTTGTCCAAGCACCAATCTTGGGGAAGGGGTTCTGGGAATCTAAAGTTAGTGAGCTTTCCCCCTTTCCAGATGCATACCTTTGACTAACCTCTTAGGTGAGCACAAGGAAATCTTTCATAGATAGGGTTGAAGGTGCCCAATCCCCTTCCATGAAATTCAGGTCGTTGTCCTCTTGCGTCTCGTCGAGTCTCCTTACACCATTATCGTCACATTGCAGCTCCTTCATCTCACGCCTTTCCCATAACCCAAACACGACCCAAATCTGTTTATCCTAGAGACCACCGAGCAAGCTAGATCTACAACCCACCGAGCAAATAGTGGCCCAGATCTGAACACTAGGTGACCCATTGGAGAGGAAGATTTGTACCAGCTACTGGTTCTTCTTCTTGCTTTGCTCTTGCATCGGGAGATTTCTGTAGCTAGGCGACAAAAGGTTGGACCCCGACAGTGGTGTTTTAGCGGTGTGAAGGAGTTGTGTTCAATATCGACGCAGATCTCAACCCCACTGGAGAGGAAGATCTGCGCCTACTATTGATTCTTCTTGCTCTACTCTCGCTTCAGGATGTTTTTATAGCTAGGAGGCATAAGGTTAGGCCCCGACAGTGGTGTTTCTTGTTCTAGCAGCTTGGCAAGAAATCTTGGACCAGCTTTTTGATGGAGGCCCTCATCACTAGCCAGTTACGTGTAACTGTGAAGTTGCTTTAAGTAGAAAGAAACAAACATGCAGACATGGATAATATCTATAAA
Organism: Erythroxylum rotundifolium; assembly: GCA_027563915.1. Taxonomy (NCBI): domain Eukaryota; kingdom Viridiplantae; phylum Streptophyta; class Magnoliopsida; order Malpighiales; family Erythroxylaceae; genus Erythroxylum; species Erythroxylum rotundifolium. The sequence continues at coordinate 4,612,902 of JAOSBO010000210.1, read as the reverse complement.
TTGTTTGTTATACATTTGTAGTATATCGGATACACGTGGAAGTCTATTTAAGTAAAGAGGTAACATAAATAGTAAAAAAAGTAGGATAAAAAAGTTAACACTATAGTTACCAATTGTATATAGATTCAACATATATCCAAACGAACTAGAAGCAAAGCAAATTGATTATTATGAAACCATTATAAGGTAAAAGCCAATAGAAATAATAGGACCTCGCAAATGCCTCCATTATTATTCATTTAAGAGAATTAATGAAATGAAATGACTACCATCTTTGATTATACTTTATTGTTTAACCAATAATGAACTCAACTTTCTAAGTCAATAAATGCATTAAAAAGAAGCAACAAGAAAAATTTTACTAATGTATTTATTAAACATGAAGCATACCCAACATTGGAAAAAGAGACCAGATATCCTCTACTTAATGATAGATGTTTCAAAACACAATAAAATTTATGACTCGCTGCTCATTTAAATCATTATATTTAGATGATTTAATAGCTGACATGATTATAAAAGTTTTCATTTAAATGATAGGACATCATCAACTTTTTTATTATTTATCAGTCGCTCTCTACTTAGAATATATTTAAAGATATTGATGGAGCTTCAAAACAAGAGTTTTGAGCTTCATTTATCCAGCATTCGTAAGTTCTTTTTTTCTTCGTTCATTCTCCTTATGTTGCTTAAAAGATATGGACAATCTTATTTGCATTTTATCCTTATCAAATATATCTTCAAAGTGGTTCCATATTTTATCAATTTAGTTATTACATGCGTTAGTGAAGTTCAAAAAAGCAATAACGTGTGTGATATTATAGCTAGCATCTGTTAATCATTCATTCATTCTTATTATCTTGTATAAAAGATATGAACAAGTTGTTTTGCATTTTTTTCTTAAGCATATCACTTTGCCACGATGAATGTAATTTTCCCATGTTAATGATTTCTACCTTTGACTTGATTTATGTCTTTTTTCAAATTGGCTTTTTGTTTTTTTATAGGTATTATTGTCCGACCGTACATTTGCTTTGTGCTATTAAGGTATGTTTTACTTTTCTGATAAAATATTATATCAAGTTTTCTTTATTTGTTTGGTGCTTCAATATTTTAGGATGAAGTTTTTGTATGCTAGTTTTTTCTTCAATTCTTCCAAATGTCTTTGAGCACTTTTAACCCATGCATATGATTTTTTTATTGTTTCATTAAATAAGCTATTTTCTGCTCATATATTTGGATGTTATCTACAACTACTTTATAATATATTAACATTTCTAACTGATGTTCCTACTATTATTATTTTGTCAATTCACACTAGAAAATATGATATAACGTCGTACTTTCCATGTATGAAGGTTACATATTGTCTTGTTCTCTCAAGATTATTCCATCATTCATGGTATGTATTTTTATCCTCTAAAGCTTTTTACAAAATTTTATTCCACGTAAAGACATAAAAAAAGGAATCGTAGTCACATGTACACATCCATGGTTTCAGGTAAATAGCAGACATCCCTTTCAAGATCATTCACAAGAAAAGAAAGAGTTCAACATCCAATAGTCATAAAAGACCCATATTTTAGCCCTTGACATACCACTTCAATCACAATATCACAATATACAATGACTAAATACTAAATATATAAAAGTATTTTTAAAATACTAATCTATATTCAATTTAAAATAAATATATTTTTATTCTATGATCATAATACATTTTTTGCGCCTAAAATATATATAGACAATATTTTATATAAGTATATTTATTTTTAAGGAACTTAAAAAGTTTTCATATTAATTTTTTTAAATTTAGACTAATGCATGATACATCATCAAACCATTTTTTATTTCATTAAAAATTAAACTATTTTAAAATATAAATTAGCATTTATTTTCTTTTAAATATACAAGAAATAAAGTTTAGACGTCAAATAAAACTTTTCTATAACAATTAAAATGTCATATAAAAGTCAAGAAATTAATACCCACTTACAAAAAAAATGAAAAGTTTTATTTTTTATTTAAAAGAGTTAAAATTATTGTTATGTCGATTAAAATGTCATATAAAGTATTATAAACTTATCAAAAGCGTTGTATATATAATATTTTTGTTTCAAAACTATTAATTTCTTTTGAATAGAAAATTTATATTCATTCGAATAACTAATCTCTGTAAATTTACGTTATATATTAAAATTTATCAGCATAGTAAACTTAAATTATGATTAACTACTTCAATTTGAAAAGTTTCCTTTTTTTAGTTTAAAAGAGTTAAAATTTAAAACTATTGTTATGACGATTATATGTCATATAAAGTATTATAAACTTATCAAAAGTGTTGTATATATGATATTTTTGTTTCAAAATTATTAATTTCTTTTGAATAGAAAATTTATATTCATTCGAATAACTAATCTCCTCAAATTTACGTTATATATTAAAATTTACCAACATAGTATAAAAACATTTAAACCTAAATTATCATTAACTACTTCAATCACAATATCATATTATACAATGACTAAGCACCAAATATATAAAATTATTTTTTTAATACTAATTTATATTCAATTTAAAACAAATATATTTGTTTTTTTCTATAATCATAATACATTTTTTCGAGCCTAAAATATATATAGGCAATATTATATATACATACATTTATTTTTAAGAATCTTAAAAAGTTTTCATGTCAAATTTTTTAAGATTTAGATTAATACATGATACACTACCAAACCATCTATTATTTCATTAAAAATTAAACTACTTCTAAAAATTAAATTAACATTTAATGTCTTTTAAATATACTAGGAATTAAATTTAGACGTCATTAAATTATATATATAAATTTTATTATATAATTATACATTGAGAACAACAATTACATGTTAATAATGTTATTTTATTATATTAATTCACCACTTTAGATATTAATTAATATCCACTTATAAAAAATGAAAAGTTTTATTTTTATTTAAAAGAGTTAAAATTTAAAATTATTTTTATGACGATTAAAATGTTATATAAAGTATTATAAACTTATCAAAAGAGTTGTATATATGATATTCTTGTTTCAAAATTATTTATTTCTTTTGGATAGAAAATTTATATTCATTTGAATAACTAATTTTCGTAAATTTACGTTTTATATTAAAATTTACCAACATAGTATAAAATTATTTAAACCTAAATTATCATTAACTACTTCAATTTATTTGCAAAATATTATTATTTAATATACAATTAAATTGTACGGATATATAAAAATTTTATTATATAATTATACATTGAAGAACAACAATTACATGTTAATAATCTTGTACAACAATTGCATGTTAATAATCTTATCTTATTATATTAATTTATCACTTTATTTTATATTTTAGCCCTTAATGTATTACTTCAATCACAATATCACAGTATACAATAACTAAATAAAAAATACATAAAATTATTTTTTAAATACCAATCTATATTCAATTTAAAATAAAAATATATATTTTTAATGATCATAACACATTTTTCGCGCCTAAAATATATGTAGACAATATTATCTATACATATATTTATTTTTAAGAATCTTAAAAAGTTTTCATGTCAATTTTTTTAAAATTTAGACTAATGCATGATACACTATCAAACAATCTATTATTTCATTAAAAGTTAAACTACTTCTAAAAAATAAATTAACATTTAATGTCTTTTAAATATACTAGAAATTAAATTTAGACATCAAATGAAGCTTTTCAATAACAATTAAAATATCATATAAAAGTCAAGAAATTCATATTCACTTATAAAAAAGAAAACATTATTTAAAAGAGTTAAAATTTAAAATTATTGGTATAACAATTAAAATGTCATATAAAGTATTATAAACTTATCAAAAGCGTTGTGTATATTATATTTTTGTTTCAAAATTATTAATTCCTTTTGAATAGAAAATTTATATTCGTTCCAATAACTAATTTCCGTATATTTATGTTATATATTAAAATTTAGCAACAAAGTATAAAATTATTTAAACCTAAATTATCATTAACTATTTCAACTTATTTGGAAAATATTAATATTTAATTAAATTGTACGGATATATATTTTTTATTGTATAATTATAGATTGAAAAACAAGAATTACATGTTAATAATTTTATCTTATTATATTAATTTATCCCTTTATTTTTCTTTATTTTCTACAAGATTTTTTAACATGAATAGTTGTTAGTTGTTTATGCCTTTGTTCTAAGTTTATCTAGTTCCAAAGATGAATAGGAATGACAAAAGGCGTAAAAAATATACTGAAATGCCATAAAATGAGAAACAAACCCTTATACAATGACGCCGAGAAGCGTATGCTGCAAAGAAGAGTAATGCTACTCTATCTTTTTACCTAAGAACAACTATTTTACCAGTTGAGGAAGACATACCAGCAATCTTGTCCAATTTCAAGAAGTTCAATGATGAGTTCATAGAATAATACGACGACTACAGGGGTTATTCAAGGACTTAATTTATGCTTTACATTACAACTTATGTGATAGTCAGCCATTTGACATATGCTTCTTGAATTATATTTGAAGTGATGCACCTTTCTTCATAGTTGTTTTTTGCAACATCTTAAGTTACTGCTAACTTTTTTCACATAGCTAGGAAGTCGTCATTGACTAAGATATTTCCCCAGCGAACCTAATCGACACCCAGAAACACAAACAAAGCAATTAGACTGCTCAAGTATAACAAAAAAAAAGAAAAACAAAAATATTAAGATATTACAAAGAGAAACAAAACCAAACATAAGCGTAGAGTTTGTTCTGTGATGAATTGAACAAATGGAGACCAAATTTAACAAGTGAAGCCACATTGTCTAAAGCCACTTCACTTTTAGCTTTGATGAAGCTGCCATAGCAAATTAAACGATTTCTAAGTCACACTCCAAAAAAAAAATATTAACAAAGGAAGTTAAGAAATTTAATTAGAACAAACTTGGTCTTCTTCTTCTACTGGATCGTACAAGCCTACATTGTAACAAGGAAAGGATAAACAAGAATATTAGGATATTACAGAGAAACAAAAATAGACCTAGGTGTAGAGTTTGTTCTATGATAAGTTGAACTTTGGTATGTTTCGTGATAACTGGGGAATGTTCAAGCTACAACTTAAAGGAACCCAAAATTGAAATTGGATAAAACACCATGGTTTTGTGCTCTGCTTAATCAACCATAAAAACATACCTAATCAATTCTCATAATTCATCCTCATGCATGTGAATTTGAACTTAATATCTATAGGAACTCTGGTAATAATCTCTTGAGGTTTCTTCCAATTAGGTGAACAAGGGAATTGCAACTGCAAGTGAAATCCAAAATTTGCATACAGACAACTCTCAACGCATCCAACAAGCACGTATACATCATATCATCCCCTTCTCTCATTTCTCCTTATTGTTATCAAGTTCTTTAATATTGTTGGTTCACTTGATTTGATCAATACTACTAAGATTATTCACAGTGAGATATCTTGTTTGGAGAAGTCAAAATTTTTCATGTTTCTTTGTATGCTCAAGTTATAATTTCTCTATTTCATTGTTAATGCTTCATTCCTGGACTTTCTTCTGAACAAAGTTTTCTTCTACCAAGAACAAAAGAATCATTCTGAAAGTGGAGAAATAGGTAATCTTACTCTGTATAATGAGAAGAAATAGATGCATATGGTTTTTATTCCTATGGAATATTTGTATTTTGACATCAAATAATGTTAATGTATCTTTATAGCATGCAAAATAATTTTTGTTATAGTGATATTGTGTTGAGCAATAAGAATTTCTCAAGGGTAACAGGCATAGAGTTGATTAAGATGTTTATGATAGTGAAATATGGATTGTCATGCACTAATATTAATAATGTTTCTGATGGGGATCATTCAATTAAGTTAACATGTTCTTTGGCATATTTAACATAAGACATTGTGTAGTTTAGAGTTGTATAATATCTATGGGTATTGTTTCCTTAAGATCGATTTTGATGCTCATCATAGTCTTCTCCACATATTGGTTAGATGGAAACAACCCAATTGTGACAACAGAGGCAGTTAAAGTAATCACTTGATCTACAATCACTTTTATGTTGATATTTCTAGAAGTTTCTTAAAAACATTCGATGTCATTTATCTATGTACCATGCAAAGTTGAATCATTGACTAACATAGTTTAGTTGGAATCCATGAAGCTTGAAGTTAATATCATGTCATCAGATACCTCAAAGTAAGTCTCTATGCTTGCTATTCTCAAATTAATCTTATATGAATGTTTGTTAAAGTTGGCCAACTATATTTTATTGTTGACAACTATGAATTTGAGACTTACGACACTGAGAAAGGAGTTAGCTGTTGTAATAAAACAAATTGCTAGTTTTACATGCTCCTCAAACTAAATCACTACTTTGATAGAATTTTGTGAAAATTTAGGAGCAGAAGTAAGCAGTCTACAAAATTGAACTGCTGAATGGTCTAATAAGTTTTTGGTTACCTTGCAGAATTACTAAAATCTGCTTAATTATCTTGTCTACTATTAATTTAATTATTCTTAGTCATCAGAGTTCTTGTTCTCACAGATAAAGATGAGACTGCAAGGATAATATCCCGAGCCCTTGCTCAGCTAATTAGTAGAAGCCATGTGTCAAATGATGTTATCCAAATTTTTGGTGTTTCCCACAAGATAATTTCAAAATTAGCAAGCACACAAATTTGTCCGTCATTCTTCTACTTTCCATAGTTTATCTTGCAAGGTTTATAATTTGCGTAATTGATAACTGATCCATGTACTAGATGTGGATTTGCTTTTTGTAATAATCTTGAATTTTTTATCTGTATTAGTTTTTGGGCCAAAACCATTCCAATCAACAAGTTTCATAATTATTGTCAAGTGTGCACACAAAAACAATTTCTAACTTTTTTTTTATGTAACTTTATCAGCAATTTCAAATAACTTTTAAGAAATGTCTTAACTAAAATAAACATGCATGTTAATGGATTTAACACTTGGTAACTTGTTCTAGAAAACTAACAAGAATTCAGTGAATATTTGCTTAACTCTCTTAACTATGCTATTTGAAATGGACAACGATTTGGTTTCTGTTATGAAATTTCCTTCGACTTATTATGAACGCATGATTTGCTAGGATTTTGTCTACAAATTTCACCATATTTAAGACAATCTTAACATATAACTTTTGTTAACGATTACTTAACATTGTTATCTCATTACGTTAACTTTGCTTTTTTTCTCCTGCTCTTTTTACTATTTATCTTACCTCTTTACTTAAATATACTTCCGCATGTGTCCAATATACTACAAATATATAACAAACAAGTTATAGATATTATTCAAGTAAATTCTATTTTGCACATTTTACTTCAAAGGGGTATTATCATTTTGAAGATCTTACTGTGCAATACTATATGTGAAAAATGACCATGAAAACAGATCAAAACAAGTTATAAGAGTTTAACTTACATTATATGATGCTCTAGAGATTAAATAAGCCTTGTAATATGCCCTTATGACTCTTGTTAAATTCTTAAGAATTTAATTTAGGATTTGCTACTGTAGAATATTATTAGAAGATCATGTGTTATGCAATTTTATGAGACAATGCTATGAAAACAAATTAAATTAAATTAATAGTAGTAGGTAATTTTTTATTGGTGACTCACGTAAAAATGTATTCAAAGGTTGCCACCATTTCATAGGGAAAGAATTGAATACAAATTACAATATGGAGAAATAAATGAGATTAAAGAAGAATAAAGATGTAGAATATGACTTAGCATATAGCATACTAAATAATCAAGGACTGATTTTTAAGTTGAAATGTCATATATTCCTAATAGATTTATAGCAATCCATCGTAGTCGTATGTCGATTGTACGAGTTATTGGATAAGTATAAATATTGCATAATTCCAATCAAATAAATCCATCCTGCATCAGTGGGAGATGATAGACACATAGATAAGTTAGTTTTTTTCCTTCTAACTACCAAAGAGTTGCTTTGAAATTTCATATACAAGATATGATCTTACATTAAAAAATAAGAAATAAAAACATTGGAACGTGGAAACGAAAAGTTGTGCTGCACGTCCTTTAAGTAGTGGCATTAAAAGATTGAAATTTGCAACTGAATTAATATGCATAAAAGATAATTTTGTAATAAGTGAAATAAATATAACATAATCATACTTAGGGTGCGTTTGGATCTGCGGTGTGGTGGGGGTAAGTACTTATCCACCGCAGTTTCTAAACGCAGACACATGTTTGGATTTGCGGCAGACAGCCGCAGGCTGGGAAAAACTGCAGTGTCACCGCAGAAATAGATAAGCAGAAAGGGAGCTGCGGTAAGAAACTGCTTATGCGGTGAAAATTTTACTTTCCAATAATAACCTCATGATATTTTAGTATTTTCCATTATACACTTACTTAATTAATAGAATGAAGTTTTTGTCAATAGTATTTAAGTAAGGAGAAATATTTTATTTAATAAATTTATTTTATTTATATTTTCTTATTTTAATTTAATAATTTAATATTAATAATTTGAA
>JAOSBO010000210.1:4585419-4604206 GCA_027563915.1 Erythroxylum rotundifolium | reverse complement strand
CAGCAATCCCAAACACATAAGTACTTATTGAGAATAAATACTTATCATTTCAACAGGTTGATTTCAACAGATTGTCAACCGCTACCGCTCCCCCAAACTAAGCCTTAACAAAATAGTATTATAGGCAGCTTTTTTTTTAACGGATGCAAAAACATAGTTTTAAAATACCACAATAATCAAGTTAATATTCATTTATAAATAATTTATCAAAGAATATACATTTACATATTTAGTAAATCACAGTAACTAAAAAGATATTCATTTGCAAATAAATATAATATTACATATTTCATAAATAAAATTTATTAAAAATTTATTAATTTACCAATAACTTTTTCTACAGAAATTATTTGATAAATTATATTATTACTGTGATATTCATTTTATAATTTTTTACATGTTTGTTTTTTTAAATTAAGTTGTGTGTCTAAATAATAAATGATAAATATTCTAATTTTAATATGTGAATTTTTAATAAATAGTTGCAAACCAAGTAATGTAAAGCAAGCTTTCGAAAGACTTTTAACTAAATTCTGTGAATAGCGGTACAACATGATCGGCCCTACCGTATCCAATAACCATTTTGAAGCAACTAAGATTCAGCCTTCAGGCCAATAAGAGAAGGAGTTATCCCCCAGATTTGTCTTCAATGCTATGCTAGTTCACAACAGTTCAAAGTCTTTACATCAGGCATCTTTTCCATTTGCATTCCCTCTACTTTTCAGCTTCTTACTTGCACCTTTACCTGATGGCTCCTCTTCCATTTTCTTCTTATTTTTACCTTCGGTAGTCTCTGACGCGCCAGCCTTTTTCCCAGCATTCTTCCGCCGGAACTCTAGAATGAAACCAAAAGCTTGTCAGTTCTTCATATAGAATATTTCAGCTAAAAGTTGCAAGTAAACTGCAGGATCGCAACTTATTAGGTGCATTTCATAATTGTCAGAAAAATGCACCAGCATTAGGAGATCCTCTCCTAATTAAGCTTTTATCTTATTTCTGAATCACAACTGTTGTCACCGGATAACAAGTCAATCCAATAAGATCCTATTACAATTCCAATAAGTAGCCATTCTCTTGCCTGAAACCTGTAAAACCACCACCCCTCGCCCCCTCAAACAACAAACACTGGAAAAAAAAGCCAAGAAATAACTAAAATACTTTGTAAGCAGTGTAATTTGCCAACATAATCCCAGTAGGATGAGATTCATAAGAATGGACCCATTTGGCTATGCAAAGCAACTGTTGCTAGGATGTATTATTGTCATCACCGGGACAAGATTCGGTCACAGTAGGAAACATATTAACAAGAATATCTTGTCAAACTTCATAGAAGTGGTGAGCCAATATACTATTATTTTCTTATGTTCTTAAGCATTGAAGGCTGAATTTCCATGGTGATACAATAACATTAAAGAATACTATAAGATGGTAATCAACCTCAAGTTCCACAAAAGGATAAAAATGATTCACTTTACCTAAAGAACATAGATTGATTTGTTCAAATAAGCCTGACTGAACATTCCGATTTCGGAAAAATGTTGGACTCAAATACTTCTATGCATAGCTTAAGACATGTTTCAGGGTGTGAATACAATATGGTCAACATGACGGAGGAAATAGAGAGAGACCAGAAAGAGAAGCCTTGAGAGGGGCAACAAACTCGGGAAATTCGATTTCTTCAATAGCTTTTACGACGTCGTCAGCGTTGATGGTTTGCCTCTTCGATTCCTTGCATATATCATTAGCCCTAAATCATAAATCCAAATCAGAAATCGACTCAGAGAAACCCTAAATCAGAGAAATTAAAGAGAATGATTACGTGGCGGAAAGGTAGTGGATGAAGATACGAGCGGATTCGGAGAAAGCCAGAAGTGCGTCTTTGTGGACGTGGATGTCCGCGTCGCTGGAGAACTGGGACAGGGAGTCTTTCACCACCCGCCGTACAATCGCCTTGGGAAGCTCCTCCGCCTCCGCCACCACTTTCTCTCTTTCCGTCATCCCGACGCAACAACCTACAGTAAAGCCCCGTCTCTCTCTACCCCTCTTCCACTCTTCAAAGCACACCACCGCTATCTAGTGACTACAATTTCCCGCCATTATTGAACGGTGGGGTAGCAATTAAGCCGGAATTCGGTCCGGCCCGGTTCAAACTCAAAGCTCAAATTCTGTTTCATCGGGTGGGTTTAACTCTTGGACCTGAAAATTGTTTAAAAAATTAGAATTGCCCAATAAGATCTGGGCCTGAGTCCATTGTGAAGCCCAATATATATTAATAGCCATTGCTCTCAAAGAAAAATGTTGAGCCGGTATTAACTGCCCTCAAATCTTCGGTCAGGTACTCTGGCCCTACCCTTAGATCCAATGGCACAGGTAGGGCAGAGTAACTGGCACAATCAAGTCCCGTATTGACCACCTTCACCGCAAGACAAAGCAGCCCAGCTTGACACGTCAATGTACACTGTTGCTCGATCTCCAACATTACACAAATGAATGTTGTTCTCCAGCATACGTAACAACCGTTACATTGGCGTCAAGCGAAAGAAAGGTGACAACGTTTGACCTTTTCAACGTGAACTATCACACGATACTTCCAGACGGCCTCCAAGCCCACGCAATCTTCTTCTTCATATACCATAATGCCGTGTCTCCATTTAGCTGTTCTCTTCATCTCGGGTCTCCATTCCTCAAAAAACCGGACAAAAGAAACAATCTTTTCAATTTCCCAGTTCGTATCTCGGAAGTTTTGCTGCTTAGATAAACTCTGTTGTTGAGGTTCCCAGACGTAGCAACTCACATTCAACAAGAGCAAGTTTTGTTCTTTTTTTTTATTATTGTTTTCAAGCTTGATTGTCCATGTCTTCCTATACGAGACCATACTCGTCTCATCAATCCTATGCACCTTCTGCACCACCACTCACTGAGTCCTATGAGGCGCAGCCCACATATAATTCGTCTCGGCCAAGTAACCATGGGCAGCAGCAACCGCCTCATTTGGCGGCTTATGGTCATGGGCAGAGCAGTTCTTCATATGGGTACTCTGGTTTTCCACCAGGGACAAACTCCGAAGTGATTAGGAGCTTTCAGATGGTTGATAGGGACAGAAGCGGTTTTATTGACGAGAATGAGTTGCAGCAGGCTCTCTCGGCTGGATATCAGAAGTTCAATACAAGGACTATTAGGTTACTGATGTTTCTCTTTAAGAATCCGCACGATTCTTTACGAATTGGTGAGTTTGAACGGCTTCCTCGTTACCTTTCCCATTGCAAAGGTTATGATTAGACAAGGATTTGAAGCTTGCGTTTTGAAGTTTTGATCGCGTAATCTCTTGTGAAATAAAAATATTCAAGTCTTGAATTGCTTCTTCTGAAGCTTGCTTTTTGAAGTTTTGATCGCGTTATCTCTTGCGAAATAAAAATATTCAAGTCTTGAATTGCTTCTTCTGCTTCAGCTCGTGCGAGCTCAATTTAGAATTTATTTACATGTGCTACATGGTTTCTTGTGAAATGTTGCTGAGTTTTATTCACCGAGTGAATTTTCTAGTTGAATTCGTGATTCTGAATGTTTAGCAAGATCTGGACTAGATCGACATGTTTCGAAAAGAAACTTGTTCATGTTTTTTCATATGTTTTGAGGATTCTGTTGATGATTCATAAGTCGTTGTTTGAACTCTGAATTCGTGGAAGGGTAGATATAAATCTCACAACTTGAGTCTACATCTTTGAATTGAAAGGTGCTTTGTATCAGTTGCACATGCCAATGAATGAATTTGAGCTTCTTATTTTAATCTTTTTGACAAGTTCAACTTTGAACCTGGCTGGCGACTTTTTCCTGATTCCTTTTTACTTTTTGTTACTTTATTGTTGTTGCTAATTTATTTGCTGTTAATGCAGGGCCCAAAGAGTTTGCTGCTTTATGGAGTTATCTTGGTCAATGGCGTGTGAGTAGACTCATCTCCTTTCCCTTTAGCATACTTCCAGTTCCCATCATGTGGAAATAACCGTGCATTGAACTTACGTTTGACAGTTAAGCTTGCCAAAGAAGAAGTTAATAATAGACGAAAAATAGCAAGAGTTTACGTAATAGAATTTTACTCCCTTTAGAGATGCAGAAATGAGAGGTGTTTTTTTCTTTGAGCAAGTATTCTAGGGATATATTCTTTTAAGTAAGATGTAGCTAACTTTTTACAATATACCTTTCTACCATTCTTGCTCTACATAGCATGAGTGGCTCGTAAAATTTAGAACTGCAGTCTTTCTATTTCTGGAGATGAACATCCAATCCAATTGCACAAATTCCGGTAGTTGATCAGTATCTTTATTGTGTTTCAAGCCACTTTAAGCTCTTAATTGCTTTTTCATCTGAAACCTGGAACAAAAAAGATATAAGTGGATTGATTATTTTGCATGTTAAGGTCTAAACATAAAATCTATAATAGTCTGTTTGAAAAACTCTCAGTGTCTTTTTGTTGCAATCTAATATTGGCATTGTTAAAGCTTCCGAAAGACCTTGTTCTTATATGATACGTCGTTGTCCTGTGTTAGTCACCAAATTGATGTTTTCTAAATTCTACTTGCAGGGCGTATTTGAGAGATATGATAGAGATAGGAGTGGGAAAATTGATTTATTTGAACTGAGGGATGCTCTTTACGGTCTTGGATATGCAGTTCCACCTGCTGTTTTTAAGGTTGTGATATCCAAGTATGATGACGGATCTGGGAGAAAAATTGAACTCGATTTTGACAGTTTCGTTGAGTAAGTGTCTCTTCGAAAGAAATTCCTGCATGTACAAGTTTTAACAGAGTTGAGATCTGATGGTCTTTTGTTTTGTTTATATTTTTCTTGCAGATTAGGGATGATTTTGAAGGTGAGACATCAAATTTCAGGAGTGACTTCTTGCTTTTTTCTTTCCATTTATTTTATTTGATGATTTATTTAGAATTTGAAGTATAAGCATCTTATATTTCTTAGTTAGCTTTCAATGCATTGCTTGCCTCCTGATGAATTTAAGTTTAATTTTGAAAAATGTTTTAGATTTTAGTCCTTCAAGATATGGGTTCTTATATGGTTTTTGAACTACGCTGATTTCAGGGATTAACCGAAAAGTTTAAGCAGAAGGACTCACGTTATACTGGCACAGCAACATTTGGTTATGATGAATTCATGTCAACAGTTATCCCGTTTCTCGTGGCATATGATTGATATTAAATTCAATTTTTTTTGCAATTCATTTAGGAATCTTGTCATGGTCTTGGTTGATTTGGTCATTATTTGTTTTTTCTAGTAAAAATATACATTTGAGTAGTGAGGAATGTTGGTCTCTCTATTAGATAAGAGTAATGCTGAGTATTTTTGTACCTCTCTAGATTTTACGTATCGGTGAGATTCATACAGGTTCTGTTGTTATTGTTGAGTTGTGAGGAATGTGAAAATTCAGGTGTGTTAATTCAAGCTTGTTGTAAGTAATGCGAGGAGAAGTTCCATTGTAGTAATGATAGCAATGTGAAGAGTGTGTGAAAATATGTAAAGTTAGGTCCTCATCTGTAAATAATTGAAATTATTACTAACTGATATTAACTAATTTTTTTGTAAAACAGAACTAATAGTTCATATATAAATATTCTACTTGAGCTCAGATCTAAGTGATCTGGCTTTCTCTAAAATCCCTCTTCTCGAGTTTTCCTCTCAAATTAACATGGTATCATAGCACAGAGAGCTTGCTTCGAAGATTTAGGTTTTCTGTAAGATTGATCTTGAGCTTGAGCAAGTGGCTTGAGTGTTATAATTATGTGATTGATTTACAGTTCAATTTTGTTGCTTCATCAAACCTACAAACTCGATGTTTTCCTTTAATCTAGATTTCACGCTGATAAAGCCATAGCTGATAATGTTTCTAGAAACTCCTCTGAATTAGAAGCAATTACGGCCAGTGATCCTTATTTCATCTCCAGTGGTAATCATTCAGAGATGATGTTAATGAGCAATCAATTTAGTGGAAGCAGTTTCTTAGGGTGGAGCAAGACTGTACAGAGAGTACTTAGAGCAAAAATGAAGCTCGACTTCATTGATGGTTTATGTACCAAATCAGCTGTCACTAACAGTGCATATTAGCACTGGATTAGGTTTGATTACATGGTGACATGCTGGATTTTGAATTCTATGGCTACAAATCTGTCTGAGGCCTTCTTACGTGCGCAATAAGCTCATCATCTCTAGAAGGAGATTAATGAAAGACATGGACAAAGCAACAGGCCACTGATCTATTAGTTGCAAAGAGAACATAGTCAGGTTAGTCAGGGATCTATGTCTGTTGCTGCATATTTTAACAGACGTAAGAAAATATGGGATGAGTTACAGAGTCTCAATGTCATTCCTACTTGTTTATGTGTCTGCTCATGTGGAAGTACGACTAAATGTAATTGTGTTAGAAATGATAAATATGCTAAGTTAGAAGCTAGATCTATATTGATTGAGTTTTTGATGAAGTTGAGTGATGAGTATGAGATAGTTCGTAGTCAGATTTTGTCTACAAATCCATTTTCTAGTGTTAATAAGGCTTACTACATTGTGCGACAAGTAGAGAGGAAAAAGCATATTACAATGAGTAATTGCACAGAACCACTAACAATATTTATGGTTAGTGATAGGTAATCTGGTTATAACAAGAATAAAAGAGACAAAGGAAGAAGATACTGCACTTATTGTTATCAGGATGGTCATTTGGCTTATCATTACTTTGAAAAAATTGGTTATCTTGATTAGTTATCAGGATGGTCATTTGGCTTATCATTACTTTGAAAAAATTGGTTATCTTGATTAGTATAAAAGGAGGAAGGGTAAGAGAACTAGCAAAGTTACTGCACAAGTAAATGTTAATGAAGGATTTGAAGCTGATCAAGAGACTCCATTAGATGCTGAAGGCACACGAGCACATGTGAGTGATCAGGAGAGGATGTCTGTTATGTGTGAAGAGATGATGTAGATGATTAAAGGCAAAAACATTTTTGCCTCTGGTATAGGTTCCTCAGTTAACTTTACAGGTATTGTCTCTTACTGCTCAGCTTTTACTTCTTCTTGCGTTATTGATAATTCATGTGGAATCTGGATTATTGATGCTGGAGCTTCTGACCATATGACTCCTTCTATCACTTATTCTATAAGACTGAAAAGGTTACCAAACTTATATTTGTGAGTTTGCCTAATGGTACCAGTAAATAGGTAACTGAAACTAGTTCTATAAAACTTACCTCCCATGTTTCCATACACACTGTCCTCTATGTACCAAGCTTCAAATATAACCTACTCTCTGTTAGTAAGTTCACTCAGAGCACCAAGTTTAATGTCCTTTTTCAACCACACCATTGTGTCTTTCAGGACCCTTCGGATAATAAAGCAGTGGCATTTGGCAGACTGCATAAAGGCCTATACAAGTTGCTGGCAATGGCTCCTGAAACTAAGTCTAATAATTTAATAAATGCTTATGTTTTTGCTGTTCATACATCTAACATCACAACTCATTCTCATAGTTCAAAGCCTCATTGTAGTACTGATGATATGACAAGAGATCTAAATTTATTACATTCCAGATTAGGATATTTTTCTTTGAGTAAAATGACTCATATTCGTGATTATAAACTTCACAAAATTAATGAAAGTAAATTTCTATGTGATTCTTATTACCTTTCTCCAGAAGCTTGAGTACTTCTTCTACTATTTTTAAGCTTTTACATACTAATTTGTAGGGGCCTTGCAAAGTTGCAAATATATGTGGTTCACATTACTTTCTTATAGTGATTGATGATTTTTCCATAACCCCTTGGACATATCTTCTCCACAATAAACACCAAGCTCTTCCTACTCTTATTACCTTCATTAAATATATTCAAAACCACTTTCATTCTACTCCCAAATATGTTAGATTAGACAATGGGGCTGATCTTGAAATTATACATAAGAGGTCCATGGTACATACACCTCAATAGAATTTTTCCGTAGTCTTGAAATTATACATCAGAGATCCATGGTACATACACCTCAACAGAATGGGGTTGTTGAGAGAAAATACAAACATCTTGTAGAAACTGCAGGAGCTATTATGTTTCATGCTGCTTTGCCAAAATACTTCTGGGAGGAGTGTGTCTTGTCTACAACATATCTTATTAATAAAATGTCTATGTCTCAGTTAGGCTGGAAGTCTTCTCCTAAAATTCTATTTCAAAAGTCTGCTTCTACTAATCACCTTTAAGTCATTGGTTGTTTATGTTATGTTACAAAAATAAGATAAACAAAAGATAAATTTAATGTCAAAGCCAAAAAAATGCATACTTGTGGGTTATTCTTCATGTCAGAAAGGGTACAAGTTTTATGATCTTAATAGTAAAACTTCATTTTTTTCCAGAGATGTTATATTTCATGAGCTTGTTTTTTTTTCCTTTAAATCTAGTCCTTCTAATAAAAGTATAACCGATGATCAATCTTCTACATTTTTTCCTTCTGTAGAACTAACTTTTGCAAATGAAAATCTTCCTCTTCTCCTGTTGTTCCTCATATTGAGTCTGTTTCCAATGGTGAGTCTCTTCTCCTACATCTATTTCTCATGTTATTCCTGTTGTTGTGCCTCCAGATCGAATTCTCCAGCTATCCGAAGGTCTCTTCGAGTCAAAAGCCAGCTACTTTGGCTTAAGGGTTTTGCTTTAAACGTTAAAACAAACACAAACATTAGTTATCCTCCTTTTCATTACATAGACTTTCAGCATTTACCCCCAGACTATATAGCCTCTTTAGCTTTAGTGTTAACTGTCCAAGAACTTGTGAGTTACCTTGATGCTAGCAGGCAAAAGGGTTGGGTAGCTGCAATGGACAAAGAACTTGCAAGCATTGGAGGAAAATAAGACATGGGAACTTACTACTCTTCCTTTTGGTCATAAAGCTATCTCTTCTAAGTAGGATTTTAAGACTAAATTTAACCCGGAGGGAAAGGTGAAAAGGTTGAAAGCAAAACTTGTGATTCGAGGATTTGATCAGAGGGAAGGTGAGGATTACAAACATACATTTTAAACTGTGACAAAATTAGCTACTGTCAGAATTTTACTTGCTTTAGCAACAACAAAGAAGTGGCTTATTCATTAACTAGATATTAATAATGCTTTCCTTCATGGTTACATTGATGAGGAGATATATATGATGCCTCCTAAGGGATATAAGAAAGCAGTAAGTGGGCAGGTTTGCAAGCGTAAGAAGTCACCGTATGGCCTCAAGCAGGCTTCGAGACAATGGAATAAAGAGCTGACTATGTTTCTGGTGGCAAAGGAATTCATTCAGTCTATGAACGATTATCATTGTTTGCCAAGAAGAAAGGTGATGACATTACAGTGATTCTTGTTTGTGGATGATATGCTTATAACAGGCAACGGTGAGTCTGAAATTGTAGATATCAATGCAACTCTTGATCAAGAATTTACTGTCAACGATTTGGAATTGCCTCGATACTTTCTTGGTCTTTAAATTTGTAGAATTGATGTTGGAACTTATTTGCACTAGCAAAAATATGTATTGGATCTGTTGCAGGATGCAAGTCTCTCAACTACTAAGTCAACTGAAGCGCCACTTCCACAACATCTTAAGCTTTCCCTAGATAAAGGTGAAGCACTACTAGATCCTAAACTCTACAGAAGTCTTATTGAAAAATTACTCTATCTCACTTTAACTAGATCTGACATATCCTATGTAGTCCAACAGTTGTGCTAGTTTATTTCGGCTCCTAAATTGCCTAATCTAGAAGTTGCTAATCATGTCTTGAGATATTTGAAGGATACTATTTCTAAAGGCTTGTTTTATCCTATTCAAGGTGATTTGAAGTTAACAGGATTCACTGATTCTGATTGCGCAACATGTCCCATGAGCAGAAAGTCTCTTATTGGTTATTGTGTTTTTCTTAGTCATTCTTTGGTTTCCCGAAAAACCAAGAAGCAAGCCACATTCTCATGTTCATCAGCTAAAGTTGAATATAAGAGCATGGCAGTCACAACTTGTGAGCTTTAATGGATAAGTTACTTACTTCAGGAGTTACATGTGCATGTGCATCTTCTCGTGACTTTGTTTTGCGACAACAAGGCTACACAACAGATTATTGCAAACCCATGTTTTCATGAGAGAACTAAACACCTCTCGATATTGATTGTCACTTCACTAGATGGGTTTCTACAAAGAGTCTATAGTCCCTCACAGTTGCAGTTAGGTAATATCATGACAAAGGCCTCGAATCACAAGCAACACACGTTTATTTCGAGGGGGGAAATAAAGAGTGTGTAAAAATAAGTAAAGTTAGATCCTCGTCTTATTTCGAGGGGGGAAATAAAGAGTGTGTAAAAATAAGTAAAGTTAGCTCCTCGCCTATAAATAGCTTTAGTTATTACTAACTAATATTAACTAACTTTCGTGTAAAACAAAACCAGTAATTCATATATGAATATTCTACCTGCTCATATCAAAGTGACCCGGCTTTCACTAAATTCTCTCTTCTCGAGTTTTCCTCTCAAATTAGCAAGCAACTACAAGCGTATTGATTATTGTGAATCCTACTTACTCCATTTTCTTTGTTACGGGAGTATTATGTGTTAATTAATCGGACAGGTTGAGCTTGACATGATGATTCAGTGGAAACATACTATTTTAATGGGATTTATAATGTTTCAGATCTCAAAACCAGCGAACTCTTGTTAGAAACTAGTTAGTGGCAGCCATATGCTTTCTCTAAATGATGCATCTAAACTTATAAAACTACCGTTATTATTTTTAATAAATTTATTACAACTCACATTTATCTATTATTATAATTATTTAGTATTTTATTAAGTATCTGAATTTATAATTTAAGTTATATATGAATATTAAATTTTAATAAAAAATATATTTTTAAATTTACATATTAGAGTTTAGAACCCTTCTTTTTAACTTTATCTCGGGCTATGTTTAGGGCAGACTAGCGTATAACCATCTGTAGGTATATTACTAATCTCAAACTTATATCGGGAACTAACGTCTCTTGCTGTCCTAGATATGAAAACTACAAAAAAAAGCTACATTTTTTCTTGAAGAAATGACTCTGTCTCCGGTATGTTCTTCAGAAACGAAACTCCCACCCGCCATCGCCCTCCTGCAACACAGATTTGTTTAGCAACCGTATGTTTCCATCATCAAATCCAAAACTCGAACCGTGATGCATTAATGACTTCTAAAATAAAAAATGAACTATGAAAGGCAGTTGCTTGTGTGGAATGGTCAAGTGGAATGGTGTAGGTTTCAATCTTATCCTCCCCTCGATTGACGGGGCCCTTGCTGATGCAAGAATTACCTAATATGAATGCAGGCAAGTTGACAAGCAGCAGCCTACTTTATGCTTGTTCTCACTCTCTATCAAATGATGTTAACATGTGTAGAATGTTGAACACAATAATAACACGAGCCTTAAAGATCAAACATAATTATGCAGAGTCGTCAAGGTTTTGCTTAAAGAAACAAACCCTGATTTCCTTTCGCCTACCAGCATCACAAAAGACCAGCAAAGGCGGCAACTTGGATGCTTGGAAATGATGAAGCTATTTCCATATTTTAAGATATTTTATTATGGAGTTCCACGATTTGTTCTTTGATCCCTTACAAGACACCAATGTTAATCCTGTTGATGTTCTACTTCAAATAGACATGGGATCAGTCCAAAAAAAGCCGGTATTGGAAATTTGCTTTTTGGTTTGCGATAAGGGGTACAGACAAAAGAGTATACCGCCTTTACAGATGGAGCTTACAATCAAAGACAAAAGTGATTAGGAATCAACCTTTGGAAGGGTAAGGAAAAATCCGGAACCTTTTCTAAGAGCTTTGTGTGGAAGGGTTAACACTAATGATCTCTTTACCTGACAGAAGCAAGTTTGGACTTTTGTGTGATCGAAGATAGCAAGAATTTTGCTCAAAGAAAGATTCCCACGCACCATTGCAAGTGGAGACAGAGACCCATTACTGCTATCTTTTACATTAAAGAAATAAAAAAATTAGAGACAGTAGCCACATAATTTAGACTTCAAATTCAATGCAGCAGCCAGACTCTTTGGCCATATAATTCTAGACTACAAGCTAGTAACATAGAAAGGACATGCAAAACATAGCAGCCAGACTCTTTAGCCACAAAATTCTAGACTACAAGCTAGTAACATAGAAAGGACATGCAAAACACAATCTCCTAAAGAACTGAAACCAATGTAGAGATATGTCCGCAAGAATGAGGCAAAATTTTCTCACCTAAAAGTCCTCTTCTCGGGTGATGACCAATGGGTGAGTTGTTTGTTTTGATGTCTTCATCCTTGGTCCCATAAATTAGGTGGTAGCTAGTACGCCCAGATTAAGTTCACCATAACAAATATAACCATGATAAGGAAAGAAAATCCCTGAAACATTATTCGCTGTTACCAATGCAAGAGTTTTAAGTAGAATTTATGTAAGAAACAAAATGTGACTTACCTTGCACCTTGAGGCTGAAGAATATACCAACTCTGGAAGATTGCCCTGCTGCTGCAGCTGCAGCTGCAGCTGCCCAATGTTGTAAACTGGAGTACCATCAGGATATAATAAACCATAGTTCCTTTCTGAAGTTGGACCAGGTTTTAAATCCTCGTTAAAAAGTGCAAAAACGTGTACGTCAACTGGAACTGATGGTTTTGCTGGTGTTCCTTGTTTCTGCTGTATTCTCTTCAGCAGATTACCATTGTAGTGGCCTGCATTCTCTGGTGTTGCTCCAGCTTCATCTGCATCACCCTTGGAGGGCCACCCAGTCTCTGAAATTCGGACTTCAATGTCGTTATGTCCCATGGCTTTAATTGCAGAATAGACGGCATCAATTTGAGCATACAGCATGTTATCGTACTGAAGATTGGTATTAGGATCTGTCATTCCTTGATTTGCCTGGAAAAGTACATAGTCCAATGGCACTTGACTGGGGTTGTTCTTGTAGGCAAAATAAGGATAGGCATTAATGAGGAAAGGAGACTTGGTTTGGGAGTGGAAATTCAATATTGGTTGGATATATTCAGTAAGATCCTGTTTGAAAGTCCCCGAGGAAGGAGGGTAGGAATTGGCCAAGATGTTCAGAGAATGTGCTGCTGTGACAGTAACCTGCTTATCTAGCCCAAGGTTTACTAGAGTATTGTGAATGGTTTGCATAGCTGGAAGGAGATAAGACATCAACTGCGTGTCATTGGAGTTAAAGATCTCATTTCCCACGATGATGCAGGTGATTTTCGTCTGAGGAAGGTGGTTTTGAACATGTTGTTGTATCCAACTCTGAGCTTTATTGGGGTCTGTCATAGTCTGCAGGGACTCATCTCCAAGTCCGATGATGAAATCTACGTTGGTATTGGAAAACGCGAGCAGCACATTTGGGTCAGCGTCATAGAGCTTTACTCTGCTGATGTTGAGGGACTGAAGGAGAGAGAGGACACGGGGGGGTGATGGGAGATTGTTGGCGATCTGGCCATAATTAATTCCAACTCCAAGGCCTTGGATTTGGACAGTTGAATCTGAAAACAGAGGAAAACAGAGCTAAGAGTGTTTGGTAACAAAACCACGAGAACAACACAGAAGATGAACTGACGCAAGAAAAGGGATTAACTTGACGAATGCAGAATATTTGTTCACAAATTCTAACAATAAAGGAAGAAAGCTTTTGTATCTAATAGACAAAATATCCAGATATTCAAGTCAAAACTTCGTGTGCTTGGAATGAAAGAATAGAATAAATATCAGCACCTTTATATTGAGCAAAAATGTTCACAAACCCACTAAAAGGATCTTTTTAATTCACTGCAATTCATCTAAATCTCAATCCAGAAGTTCAGAATCAGACTTTCAAGTCCAGTTCTTTCCATGCTTCCGTTGAAAGAGAATTGACCTCAATCAATGGTGTAGGCACTAGAAGTCGTATACTTGGATCAATCAACAACATGGAACGAAGAAAACAGAGCTGATACACAAAGATGTCATCTTTCTCTACATTTTCCAGAGAGCCAAACAGAGAAGTGAAAGGGGTATGAGTATAAAGCAAGAAAAACCTGAAAGAGTGAGGACCAGAAAGAGCAGCCGTAACAGGACAAAGTAGGTGGCCATTTCAAATCGGACTGTGGTTTAAATCCAGAGAAGCAGAAGAAAAATGACCACCACCACAGCCACCACGGCCACCACAGCCCACGAACAGCAGCAACAAAACAACCGACCGCTTGCCAACTATGTAGAGACTTTATGTTACTACTTATATAGGAGTTTCCGCAATGCAATAAAAAATCCACAGAAATTAAATAGGTGGATGTTCATACAGAAACAAGTTGTCCGTCCCGTCCACTCGGTTTAGGATTTTTCTTGTTCGTTTTCTTTTCTAAATGCTTAGTATCTCCAGTTGCTTCCCTACACGTATACAATATCCCGAAGAGTCGCATTTGTTGCGGGTGATTTTACTGACATTTTATGCGTAACCTTTCTTGCTTACTGTATCGTAGATGGTGACTCGTATTTGCCAGTTTGTCAGGAAGATTTGGTCCTAACTCCTGTAATTGAGTCCACGAACGTCCCAAGTTGGTGCCAAATGCATGTAACATTGCAGGAATGACAAAATAAGTTCTAATGCTTGAACTTGGTATAAAGTTTGATCCAAGTTAAGAAGGCGGTATTAAACTTGAACTTCATCAAACTTTAAATTGATTTGAAATTAAATATATCAATAAAACTAGTTACTTGTTTGATGTAAATAATCAAAAGCAAATGATACATTGAATTCCTTCCATGCAAAGAGAGTGTCACCTTTTGTGACAATTAGATAAGCAAAGTACCGACTTGTCTGACAATTCATCCGCCAAAAGTGATACGGCTCTTTTCCAACTTCTGTTTGTTCATACGAAGTACGTTCTTTAAAATGCCAACTTGTTAGCATCAAGAAGTTGAAATCCGTGAAAGATTTGTCATTATCTGCAAATAGCTGATTTCATGTGTTTCAAACCAGCATTTTGACTGTTGAGAAAGAGGCTGCTTCAGCATGCCTATTATTACTATGACAGGACTCAAAAGTTCAGAATCCAAATCAGAGCTTCTCGCTATATTTTGTAGACTGGGAAAACTATGATGTGATGTTAGAAAATGCATCAAAAGTCATAATATTACATCTATTCAACATCCACTTTGGTTAATTTATATGTTTAAAGTTCATTTTTGACTTTTTTGTGCAAAAATTTATACAATATAATGTAATAATTGACAAAATAATTTCTTTTGTATTTTCTAATACCATATAAATTTGAATAATTTTAATTTTAATTTTCACAATAAGCATACCCAATTTTTTTCCTTCCGAGTCAGCATGTAAGGGGATGTTTCTAACTTGTGAATAGAAAGTCTAGACATCGGTTCGGCAAACATGATTAGGAAAGATGTGAATATTATGGAAATAGACGAAAGGATATTTTGAGTAATAGTGACGCGAATGATAAGCAAGCACCCACGTGTATTACCACCGCCTACAGTCGCCTTCCTCGCACCGCACGCGACGTGGAACGTCGGCTCCGACCTCCCCCACTTCATGATTTACATGTGCCATGTTACATGTTTTAGATCTCCCCCAACTTTTATTTATTAATTTATTAACAGTTTAATATATTGAAAATGACATCCTATTAACTAAGGATAAGATTATATATTATTAGATATTTCTAAATTTTCCGTTTCAGGGATATTTTTTCTGTTATTGACAGTTTAGTATATTTCAAAGCTTGTATTTTCATTTTTCATTATAAACAAGTATGTAAAAATGACAATGGACAGATGAGGTCCGAAGCAACCCAAATTGAGTTTAAGTTTAATCGAGCCCTAACAATTTAAATCTTAATTTGGCCTGAAAATGTTATTATTTTTAATAAATAAAAAATAATATTGTTTTATTCAAAATAAAGTTGTTTTAAATATAAATGTTAAATTCAAGGTCAAATTAACTCTAATCCAAAACTCAACTTTTTTATAAAAAGTTAAAATTTGGTCAAATTCAGAGACTAACTCATTGATTTCGGCCAATTTAGACTCAATCTAATCTGCCACGTCTACAAGTATCTTCGTGTTTCCCTTTTTTTTTTAATAAGTTTTACCTAAACAATTATTTGAGTCCACCATTCCAATTTGAAAATCAAAGTATTCTTAAAATAATTAATTGAATTATTTATGATTTGTTTTTATTATATTTATTTAAAATTTTTATCATAAACTATGAAAAAGGATTTTTGTTGAACTATTCAAATTGGTTTATAAAAATTTATTTAACTCGCTTTAAAATTTATAACAATATTATGTCAATAACTAAATTAAAATTTTTTACCGATATCCTAATCAACATAATTATATTATTAGTATCAAAATAAAAATTTTAAATCATATCAACAAATTCAGTACTTATTAAAATAAATAATTTTATTTGAAATTCTGAATAAATACTAATTTTATGTATAAGAAGGATCTAGTTAGATTTAAGTAAATTATAAGATTAATCATTATAATTTTTTAAGTGAAGGTGTATAATTTGACTTCCTTATAAAGATTTAAATGATCATACCACGATATATAAAGATTTATACTCATTGCTACTTTGATTATACTTATCTTTATATTAACTCAAGGAAGAATAATTATCTTAGTGCGTCATTAGTCAACCTAACATCACAAGATGTTGTTTCAAGCTAAGAAATCAAATTTAATATTTAATTTAATTTAGTTTCAAATATTTTAATAAATTATTTTATCTTTATTTTTGTAGGTTTGATTTAAAGAAAAAAGTTAAAATATACTTTTAATTAGTTAATTTGACGATAATGGATAATTCAAATGGCCTAGAAATTAAACTGAATTTGGTGCATATGGTTAATGAAACCGAGCCATCTCAAAACGACAAATCGATCTCATTATGAACTGCATCTCATTATGCACTCAATTTGCTTACTTCAATGGTTATTTTTCCTTTCAGGAATATAGAGTCATCTTGGAACTTACGGTTGAGAGATAAACATCTACTTGTGTATGTTTGTCTTGTCCTCTTTCCTACTTCGTAGGCAAGCAGCTGTAACATTTTATGGAAGACTGGCGAGGCATCTAATCAGCGTGCAGAAGTTCCTAACTTCTACCGAAAAGTTCCTTCTTTCTGAACAAGCGATGGGAAGTTGAATAAGAAACTGAAAGGGAAAGAAAAGGAATACGAGAAATGAGTCAACATCGCTCTGTCCAAGCGTCCTACTGGGATTGGATTCTAGTGGAGAAGAAATGAGTAGAACTAGAAAATAAGCCTTCCTTCTATTTACATTTCATCACCTAACACTGAAAGACATGATTTTCCATTTTATATATCACTTTTGCTCATCAATAATATAATAATTTGCATCAAAACACTTAAAATTCTCAATAAATGTGATTTTTTAATGCCATAAAATGTTTTCTTAAGTTTAGCACGGGAGAGCAGTGGCTCTTGATAACCTTCTGAAATCAACTTACTGAAATGATTGTTTGAGATTGATGTTTTGGTAACTGCTGAAACGTGAAACTAAATGTTTAACAAGTACGTTGCAGTTGCTGAAAAAAGATAAAATGACTAAAAAATCTATTGATTTAATAAACTATTAATTGTTGTATAAATAGTTAAAATATATATTATTAGTCCTATAAATTTAAAATTATAAATAATAAAATATATACGTTGGACTTACTTTCCATTGATTTAATAAATGAAGAAGACGATGCATTAGACTTGTTTTCTATTAGTTGAGGGTAAAATAAAAAATAATAATTATCCGAAGGTTATTAATGAAAAGTAGAATTTTTACCACAATAACACTTTTTTATCGCAACCCTCTTTCTATTTATCGATTTCTGCAGTAACAACACATTTTACTCCAACATCTAGTTGCTCACCCACGGATCCAAACATACGACTACGTTTAAAAATTGCAGTGAATAAGTAGTTATTGATACCACAGCACAGATTCTAAAGGAGGATTGGTAATTTTGAAGTAAGGTTAAAATTTCTTACCCTTTTCCATCAAATCGCAATCCTAAATTTTAAATTCTAATCAGTTGGAGCATCCTTTTGTTCTTTTAAGGCACATACTTCTACTTCTCCATTATACTCTGGATTCTCGTGCAAAACCTCAGATATTCATGTCAAGTTATGTGAATTTTCGCTTGAATCAAACCCAGAACTGTAAGTCTTGAGATGTAACAGACAATCATGAAACGGAGCCTCTTAACGTTTCACACCAATAGACCTTCTTCTCTACGCGTACCAGTTACCACCAGCATATTTAGTGACTAGCCCAAAGTCCTAATTTATTTTTCCCCCGTGACAAAAGTAGAGATTTGGTGCGGCACTACCCGTTAAGTAAACAAGACATTTTGATGGTTTGGGCAGGAGAAGCACGATCAGGATAGAATTAAGAAAGAACCCAAGAGAAAAATAAATCAACTTTAATTGCTTAATGGATTGGCATTTCATAAGATGATAGGAAAGACTAAGCCTGCAACTAATGGTCCACAGGAACTTGTACCACCCGTACTAATCCATGACATTCATAACGAACAAGCTTCGCAATCGTGAAATATTCTCCAACTGCTTAACGCTTAGTAAAGGTCACCTTCCTTGTGCGTGAGAATCTCACAATCTGAAGTTGGGTATGAAACACAAGTCAGCAGATAACCTTGCTTCATTTGGTTCTCGTCCAGGTAG
>JAOSBO010000210.1:4568131-4584086 GCA_027563915.1 Erythroxylum rotundifolium | reverse complement strand
TGCGCAGTCTCATTACATCAAAGGGGAAAAGATAAGGCATTATACGCCGCCAAGAACATAATGAGTCGAAGAATGTTTTCGTGTCAGTGCTAAGTAGTTTGGAAATGAATTATAACCCTAGGTACGTCATACGCAAAAAGGGTGATATCAATCTTATGCATGACCCTCGTATCAACTTGTTCTGGCTTTAGTTAAATCAAGACATTAGATGTTTCAGACTCTTCAAACCATCGGCTTCAACAAGATGGTTAAGAGTCAAGTGCTGCCTTCCAATCCAGGTAAGGTTGCATCATATTACGGCAGGCATCATTCCACTACAAGAAGTTGTTGAGGGATGAAATTTGTAAATCAAAGAAAAATGGAAATTATTCAACTGAAAACAAACCCCAGAAAAGAGGAAGCAAGAGAAAACAGTATCGCAAATAAAGTTAAAAACTATGTTGAAGGTAACTTGGGGTCAAAACCCACTATACTGATAACAATAGTATTCTTTTTAATAAGTCCTGGTAACAAAGGTTAAGGCTTATGGTGAGGGTATGCAAATTATTACAAACCTCATTCGTGTTACGTACTTTGCATCATTCGTGTTAATTGGAAACAAAAATTTAAGAGAAACAGTACAGCTCTGTTTCCATTTTTTCTCCAGATCAAAATTGTGAAGCATTTCTATAGCAGAATAAAGGAGACCATTTTGACCAAATCAAAAGAAAAAGCAATTGAATGAAGCCGTAAGCCCCACTGATGAAAGATACGTCCATATCCACATCAAAGAATCAAAAAAAAACATCAAACAAAAACCAAAAACCTACAAAACTCAAAAAAACCCAACAACCTCAAGCACTTCCCGATCAAACAAAACACGACCAAGCGAGACCATACGGAAGAAACAACACCCACCAGCACAAAACAGAACAAATAAATAACAACAAAAAGGTTATG
The DNA here is from genome assembly GCA_027563915.1 of Erythroxylum rotundifolium. Classification (NCBI taxonomy): domain Eukaryota; kingdom Viridiplantae; phylum Streptophyta; class Magnoliopsida; order Malpighiales; family Erythroxylaceae; genus Erythroxylum; species Erythroxylum rotundifolium. The sequence continues at coordinate 4,583,147 of JAOSBO010000210.1, read as the reverse complement.
GAACTCAAAAAGAACAGACCTTTACCCAGAAAGAGGAGAGGCAAAGCGAAGACAGGATGGTAAAAGAGTTGAGAACTGCGGAGCGTACGAGGAGAGGCGGCTACTGACTAATGTGATGGAGTGACACACGCACCCCCCGCTATTTATTGTAGTTTTTAATAGAGGGAAGAGTGAGAGAGGGGGTGGGTTATTTTGGAGTGTAGCGAAAGGGAGGGTTAAACATTTGGCGGTCCAACCGTCCAAGTGCCGAGAATGACGGCCCTAGGCCTCGTGCCACCTTCATTGGCTTGCCCTTGCTCCGTTGTTTCTTGTTCCTCTTATATTTGCTTTCTTTAATAAAAAAGACTTTCTTATATTGAATTTGTTAATTTTCATGGTGACAATTACATTTCATAACCAAAGTCGCATTAAAGAAGCAGTAATACCTACCACGTACCAAAAGATCTGTTATAACGAAAGTTGGCACCCTCGTTACCACTTTTTTACCGAAACTTGATGACAAAGTTTTATTCACGTTATAAACGTTTTTATTTCACCAGTTAGGTCAACCAAAATTTTTATAGAGGAAAAGAATTAGTAGTCGTAATTTGACCCCAGCCATTATTGACCAAAGAAAATGCTTATACTTTAATATCCCACCGTAGCTTCAAAGGAAATCATAAACAAATGGAATTGAAGAAAAAAGTTGCTGCACGGGTGGACCTTTTTGTTGAAAGATTATACTATAAGATGAAAATTGAAGAATCAATTTTGTTATTTAATAATATTAAATTATTTATATAAAATATTTAATTTACTAATTATTTATAAAATAATAATTTATTTAATACAAAAATATAAAGATCAACATATTCAATTTTACTATCACTTGCAAAAATAAAAAAATTTTGGCTTGGTCGGCCTTTTCAATTTATATACATTCAGGATGTTTGGTAGATAGTGTATAAGCTATATTTCAGCTGATTAAATAGTATATATCAAATAGTTACTATGTTTATTTGGTTATAAGCTGGTTGGGTTGGTTGATTCAGCCCAACCAACTATTTTTTCAAAAGCTTCTCCAGAGTAACGTTTTAACCTATCGGCTAATAAAAATCTTACTCAAAGTCAATTGTGCCCTCAAACTCATTTCTCATCTTAAGTAATTGGTAGCCCTTAGGTTTTTCACCTTAAAAAGAGAAAGTTATGATTCGTACGTAGATCTTCCAAATCTCCTCAGGCCGACTTCTCCAAACACCTAAAAATCTTCGACTTGTATTATTATTATTATATATCTTATGTTTTAGTAAAGTTATAAACTTAATTTTTGTAAAATTAAATATCTAAAATTTAAATTCTTGTAAAAATATTCAACGAAATAATATTTATGTTTTGATAATTTTTTTAAAGTTATGTCCTCGTTAGTCATTTTAGACAAAAACAGCTAATACTAAACAGCTAATTTTACCAAATATCTATAACAAACAACTAATGCAATCCGCTAGTCAAATCAACTAATATTAATCATCTATCAGCTAACAGTTGATAGGATCAGTTAATAACTAATGCAATCAAATGATCGCCGAATAAGGTCATGTTTACATTAGCTTATTAGAAGAGCATACGATATATATAAACTTGTCCTAAAATTTTCATAAATGCTAATTTTTCTAATTTTGATAATTTGAAGAAATATTTTCTTGAATATTAGTTGAAAATAACAATGAAACACTCGGAGTATGAACATTAGATATGAACTAATCAAATAATCCAACTCAAATATGAAGTTCGATTTAAACTAATTAAATTCGATTTATACTAATGATTTAAGGTTTCAAGTTATTAGTATAAATCAAATTCAAATAATAAAATGTTAGAATTATATTTAATTATTTATTTTATTGTTGCATAATTGAAACTAAACTGGTAATTCATCAACTTCTCTCTTATTGTTGTTTTCTTTCACTTTTCTTATGTGTGAGACTTGTTTTAAGGGATGAAGATGATTGGAAAAAAAGGCATTGAAGGTGTTAGTTTTTTTCGTTAATTTCTAGTTACAAAGAAAGCTTTGAATGCAAGTAACAACAAGAACTCAAAAGCAAATGAAGCGAAAGATACAAAAATAAAATAGGAAAAAGGTACTACCTAGAGAAATAATAGCATAGAAGACGCTGAAGATGCAGGAGATGTTGAAGTCGGTATAGAGAAACCAAATATGACGTTTTTGTAAAAAAAACTTGTTTTAAAAATACACAAAAACCTGATTTTTACATTTTTCTAAATTTGTCCAGAGGATCGAATACCATTTCGTACCGACCGATACCGGCAACTATGTACCATGTCGGCCAAAAAATGAAACGGTATTCATTCCTTTCATATAGCCCATTAATACTAGTCGGTACCGGTGTTTTTCGTTCCATATTAACCGGTACTATCTGGTATCCAAAATACTGGTCGGTTCTATAAATTTTGAAAATACCAAGGACTTCTTTGCAATTTTTTGAAAATTAACCCTAAACTAAACAACGCCCCCCAATCTCTACGTCGCACACCCTCCACTCTCCCGAACCTTCTTCTACCTTCCTTCTCATTTTTTCTCTCTCTCTCTCACCGACTCTCACTTCTTCACTCACCACCACTGCCATTCTCTCTCTCCCATTCTCCTCTTCATCTCTGACGATACTGGTCCTTCTCCGACGGTCCTGCTCCTTTCCCCATCTTCCTCTATCCACGCCAACATTAGAGGACAAAGATCCTCCCTCGGCTACTCCCTTCACGTCCCACGAAGACGCCACCATCTTCAACCCTCGTCCACGAGGACCATTGCACCACATCGTTGTCACTGAACGTTTGAAGGAGGAGAGAAGGTCACTACTCGCCCAGAACCACATGGCTACACCCGAAGCCTGTGACCCGTCACCTCCTAAGCTATTGAATTATTTCTGGGTGTGTTTTTTTTTGAGTTTTCAAATTTTTTCCTACTTAATTTTTGATTGTGATCGATTGGATCTTGGATTTGTGAATTGGTTAGGACTATTAAAAATGGTAGGCACTGAAAAGTTGAAATAAAAAAAAAAGTCAAGGATAGCTAGCAAAATGGCCAGCCATCCCACACTTCTCCTGACCATAAATAGGCAGGAGATGAAGAGAACATATCATCCCATTAGCAGAGAAAAGAAACGAGAGTGAAGGAGAAAAGATAGAAAAAAAAGTGAGATAAAATATTTTATATATTTTGTGAGTCTAGTTTGTAATTCTCTATTTTTTTCTATAGTAAAATTCTTCTATTCTTGCTCATAATTTTTACCCTGATTTAGGGGTTTTCCATGTAAAATCTGTGTGTCTATTTTATCTTCAATATTTTTAGTTTTGTTTTAGCTGCGACCCATCTCTATCCAAGTCCTAATTGTTCCTAACAAGTGATATCAGAGCCAGCTTTAGGTGTATATATATGCTTATTGTATGCTTTGTAGTTGCTACCAAAAGTGGATCCTCCACATCAAAAGATAAGTTAGAATATTATTCACCCTGTCAAAGGCACTATTCATAAAGTGGTTGTGATAGAAGTAATGGCGGCAAAGTACGAAATTGAAAATTCAACAGGAGCAATCTCTCACTGTGGAAACTGAAGATAAAGCCAATCTTGAGGAAAGATAATTGTCTGACAACCATTAGTGAACAGCCAGTTAGAGTCACAGATGAAAAGTGGAATCAGATGGATGAAAATGTTGTAGTTAATCTTCACCTAGCATTAGTCGATGGAGTATTATCCAGCATAAAGGAAAAAAAGACTACGAAAGAAATATGGGATCACCTCACAAAATTATACAAAGCAAAATCACGTCACAACAAAATTTTTCTAAAGAGGAAATTATATACTTTACGTATGGAGGAATCCACTTCAGTGATGAGGTACTTAAACACTTTGAATACTTTATTTTTGCAACTTACACCATTGGGGCACACAATAGAATAAATGAACGCGCGGAACTTCTACTCCAAAGTCTATCAAATTTATATGATCAACTCGTTACAAATTTAACAACCAATATAGACATTTTAGTCTTTGATGACATTGTAGCTACTAGTTTGGAAGAAGAGAACCGTCGCAAGAGCAAGGAAGACAGGTTGGCAAGTTCTCAATAAGCGGAGGTCTTCGCGGTGATGAGAGGTTGATTAATGGAACGCAGTCTAAGTGGGAGTCACAATCATGGTAAATCAAAATCCAGGAGTGAGAAGAACTGTAAATACTACAATTGTGGCGAGAAAGTTCACCTGAAAAAGGATTACTGGAATCTAAACAAAAATGATTTTGTTTCTCAACGAAATGTTTCAAGCACTTCAGATGATAGAAGCACAATGGTTTGTGAAGTAGCAACAATTATTAAAGGAAAGAGAAGATTTGCTGATGTTTGGCTATTTGATTCAACAACTACTTTTCATATGACTTCTCGAAGAGAATGATTCTATCGGTATGAATCTATCTCTGGGGGCCATGTGTACAGCTGTAAATAAAGTAGAATACAATGTGGGAGACAGAGTTTCTGAAAGTGTCGCCTTGGCAAGGAGTGCTGGGGTTTGATAAAAAAGGTAAGTTGAGTCCTAGGTATATTGGTCCTTATGAAATCCTTTAAAGGATAGGACCTTTGGCGTACAAGTTACCTTTTTCCTAATGATATGTCTCAGTTACATAATGTGTTTCATGTGAGCATGTTAAGAAGATACAAATCTAATCCAACACATGTGTTACCTACTCAAGATATTGAAGTTGCAAGTAATTTAAACTATGTTGAGGAGTCGATCAAGATAGTGGGTTATAAAACAAAGCAGCTGAGAAACCGAGTAATTCCATTGGTGAAAGTCCTGTGGATAAATTATTCAAGTGAGGAAGCAACTTGGGAAATAGAGGAGCATATGAAAAAGCAATATCCCAACTGTTTCATCAATTGGGTATGAATTTCGAGGACTAAATTTCTTAAGGAGGGGAGAATTGTAACGTTCCAATAACCCATGTTAGGGGCTAAGATCCTAGAATAGTGTAAATGAGAGTATGTTGAGAAATTAGAAGTGCATTTCATGCATCATATGACACATTTAAGTATGTAAATTATGTTGATATTCATGAAATAATTGTCCATGCATGCATTGACATTTTTTGGGGTATGAAAAGTTTAAAATGTTCATTATGTGAATTGTAACAAGTTTATGCCTTCAATTTGGAATTAATTGAAATAATTGGAAAATTGAGGGATTATAATGTATATTTGGTCTAGGAACAATGCCAAGTGATACGATAAATTGATACATGAAAATTAGAATGATTAAGCCTATAATTGAGTGACATTTGGCATTGATCATTGTGGGACAAATGGACTAGTAAGTTGATGACAAATGGCATTGATTAATGGAAAAATCACTGCTGTACTTAAATGACATGTGACCTAGCTTTAATGGTAACATATGGCAGCACCTATACTTGATGAGTGTTGAACATGCCTTTAGACATGTGGCCATTTCATTAGATGACACCAAACACCTTAGGTGTAACATTCAGCAGGAGCAAACTTGGTTTAGCTCATTTCTTGTTCTTTCTTCTCTCACTCACATCACCGAAACTCTCTTCTTCCAAAATTGTAGCTACTATTTTGGAAGAAGAGAACCGTCGCAAGAGCAAGGAAGACATGTTGGCAAGTTCTCAATAAGCAGAGGCCTTGGCGGTGATGAGAGGTTGATTAATGGAACGCAGTCTAAGTGGGAGTCACAATCATGGCAAATCAAAATCCAGGAGTGAGAAGAACTGTAAATACTACAATTATGGCGAGAAAGGTCACCTGAAAAAGGATTACTGGAATCTAAACAAAAAAGATTTTGTTTCTCAACGAAATGTTTCAAGCACTTCAGATGATGGAAGCACAATGGTTTGTGAAGTAGCAACGATTATTAAAGGAAAGAGAAGATTTGCTGATGTTTGGCTATTTGATTCAACAACTACTTTTCATATGACTTCTCGAAGAGAATGATTCTATTAGTATGAATCTATCTCTACGGTATATGAGTACAGCTGTAATATTTTATTCATAAAATAAAACTCTATTTCATTCATAACGCTACTTTCATTATCTTATAACTTATAGTTTCTTGGTGGGATTAATTCGGAAATGGTGTTCCAAACTTGAAGAGGTTTGCAATCTGAATTTTAAGTCAATGTGTGATGCAACACGCTATGAACAAAACTGGAGCATATTTGAATTTATTCACTCCAGAAAAAAGAATAGATTGGAGCATAAGAAGTTGAATGACTTGGTTTTTGTTCGTTACAATTTAAAACTTTAGGAAAGATATATTATTATCATTATTAGTTTCGATATAATTTCTTATAATTTTGTAATAATTAAATTTTATTGTTTACTAAGAGTCTTAATAGTACAAGTAATTCAACTAATCTAATTTTTATTGATAATATTAATCTTTTGGCGGATTGAGTTTCTAAAGAACCTAATTTGGTAAATGTTAATGACTTGGAAAATAATCTTGGATGGCAAAGCATTGAGATGTTATTTAGTGCATTAAATTTGAATGATAATGATGATGAAACTCCTCTCAATGATAAGGACTTTGTACCAAATGATAATTGAGGTCAGTGCAATTATAGCAGGTATCCTCCCGTTGAAGATTGAATTTTGTTCTAGGTTTTTTTATCTTCTTTTAATTTTACTTATATTTGATGTTTATGTTAAAATTCCATATATGGAATATAGTTGTAAATGTTTTTGTTTTAGGTTAAAATTTTACTTGTTTATTTCCTTGTCATTAATTCTTTTTGTAAATTGCAACATTTAATGATATTTATTGTTCTTTTTATTGGATATTTTGATGTAATTATTATTTATTAAAATGATGAAATTGTATTATTGTAATATTTTAAATACTTTGTATTATTCTTAATTTCATATTTACATTATGATGATGTCTTTTTTATATTAATTATGATTATTATTTATTATTATGATTTTTGGAAACATAATTGATGTAAACTTGGAAAGTATACAGTACAACTGTACAGTATACCATTGAACTATTTTTCAAATTTTAAAAATTTTAAGGACTATTTAATCAATTTAAAAAATTACCTGAAATGGTATCCAATATTAACCTATATCAGTACAGTACTATATTAAAACCCAATCTAATACTAAATTCATTACAATATTCACAACTTTGAATTTTTGGCCGATTTATTATTTTGAAAAACGAAACATGAACATAAGTTTCGAGCAAATACTTTTGTAAGCAACTTTTTTTTTTATAAGAAAACAGCAACGACAAAAGTTGTTAAAAAAAGAAACCAAACGGCCCTTAGGTTTTCAGCCTAAACACGGGCTTTAGAATTGCTGGGTTATAGCCCGATTCCAAAATTTTAATTAAATGGTGCCTGTATTGGTTGATACCTTTCCTGGATCGGACGGTTAATTATATTCCATACTTGGTGATTGGAATTACAAATCCAAAGAGAAGAGAGCCCACGCTTCGTTCTCTCTATCTTTTCAGTCTCGCTCCGCCTCTCTTGTAAGCTCCATTTCCCTCTAAGCCCTAACCTAAATCAATTAACCTATCTGTTAGCATCTTCCTAATTAGCATTATTAGACAGTTTCCCATCTCCAATTGTTGCAGATATTCAATTTACCATGGCGGCAAGATCAGTGACACGGCTGGTGTCTCGAAGGTTCTCAAGTAGTGGAAGAGTTCTCAGTGAGGAGGAAAAGGCTGCAGAAAATGTATATATTAAGGTAACTTCAACATGATTATGCACCAATCTTTGAAGTTCGTGTTGAATCTTGTAAATATTATGTGGACTAATTATTTCTGATAATGGAGAAATTGCGGAGCTGGAAACCCAATGCTGAGATTTCTTTTGTTCATCTGATATTAGTGCATGCCCTACTTGATTAGATTGGATGCCTAGTTTTCACTACTAACGCCTTTTCGATTGACCTACATTTTCTTAACTGTTGGCTTCACATTTCAGAAAGTTGAGCAAGAGAAATTGGAGAAGCTTGCACGCAAGGTATGAGCTTCATTTTTTTCATCTTTTCATTTTTCCCCTTTCCAGGATATGTTTATGGTGTTTATAGTCTTCATCTTTTGAATATATAACGAAACCATGATTTAAATCTTGGTATAACCTATCATTGAAAAAAGAAGTATGTTCTTTTAACACAATATGAACCAAGTAAGATGCTGTGAACATAATTAGAGTTTAGTGTCAAGAAGTGTCTTTATTGTCAATGACCTGGTTAATTGAGGCAGTCTATTATTTCTGGTACGATGACTCTCTTTTTTGGTTTGAGCATAGCATTAACTAGGCGGCCCTCCCACTTTTTCTGAACACTTCTGTTTGTTTTGCTTAAGTGGATACTCTTTGCTCTTAAGTCTGAAATGATCGTTTTACTTACAGTGCAGAGCAAGCGCAATGGCTAATTTAATATAGTTCTTGAAGGATAAGTGGTTGTATACCTTGACATTTATCGTAAATGTGGTCCAGATGCTTTACTTGTGGCCATAGATGTGTAAACGTTAATGTTGCTGAGGCATTGGATCAAAAATAGAAAAAGGCTGTTGAGGTGACTGCAATTTGCTTAAATCTAATGCATTGTGCATTAACTTTTTCAGGGTGCAACGCCAGAAGAAAAGGCTACCTCAAGTGCACCAGCTGATGCAAAACCACCTACCTCAGCCTCTGCAACAGGAGCGACCTCTGAAAAGGTTTCAACAGACAAATACCGAAATTATGCAGTTTTAGCTGGTACAATCACTGCTTTTGGTGCATTAGGTTGGTATCTCAATTCTGGTGAAAAGAAAGCAGAAGTCCAGGATTAGGCCTCTGTGCCTACTGCTTAGCAAGCAAAGAAAGGAAGAAAATTCACATTTCATACTGCCACAGTTGGTCCTGGCTCCTACTTTAGTTGCGGGCAATAAACAAGAATTTAGTCTGCAATCTTTCTGTTACCTTTTTAAGTAAAACAATGCATATAGTTTTGATATTGAACAGTTGTGCATATGTGATTGGTTTTATACAGTCCCTAAACTTGAAATCAATGGCATTTATCAGGAACTGTTATTTTCTTCTGTCAAAATATTCAAAGTGTCAACTCAGAAGAACAAACAAGAAGTAAAGTAAAAGGGACACAATAGGAATTTCACAAAAGGCTATAAAAGGAATTCACTAATTATAGCTAGACTGTACAATTCTGCTGTAACAGAATACATCTCAACCTTTTATTTTATTATGTATACTGACAAATATATGGTTAGTATCGAACCAAGCGCGTAATTTCTACATATATATTTCTTATATGGTATTTGAGCTTTCCTTGACCATCGTCAATAATGGAGGAAAGCTCTGGGTCACCAGCCACCACTTTAAATGGTTTACTATCATCTTCTCTTGATTTTTCAACCCTAGCAAAGACACAAACTAAGTCATCGCAAATTCATATTACAAAGCATGGCATGGAAGAGACTGGTTATTGCTATGCTGGTTGTTTCCAACCATCGAAGAAGAAGTAATAGGACAAGTAAACAATTCCAATTTATCTTACCAAGTTTGGCAAATTTTAGAGAATCTTTATGCTCAAACATCCATGGTTAGAGTTTGGTACGACTTAGCCTATCAAAATATATACTAGAAGGAAGAAGCGTGACTGGGGCTCAGACCAACTTTTTATTATATAGCTGTTATACAATTACTAGGAGAACGTGGGTTAAGAGCTATAATTCGGGGGCAGTTAATGCTTTACGTGTTAGTATTTGTAGGAAACGGTTGCCGTAAGGCGTGTCTTAGTTTTAGGAGTTAATTATTCCACTTCCATTTAATTAGTGTTCAAATCGGTACATGGAGGATGGTCATTTATTCTATTTTATGATTGGAGATTCTCCTTTGGGTTATCAGAGTGGTGGTATATGTTTAAGATTCTAGCTTATATCCGTATGGTAAACTGTGCTTTTTATTTTTTATTACCTCTACTCTTTGTGGTTCCTACCATTTTTGATATTAGAGCCAGGTTTAGTTACCATAGTAACCACACGCTCTACTGCATCCATCAATGACCCAGAACCTACTAGTGAACCAGATCCAATTCTCCAGTAATTAACTGCCATTGCATCCAAGTTGAATACGGTGGATCAATTAGCGGCAGAAGCAGCTGCTCTCAAAACGCACTCCAGTAATTCTCCACATGTCGGAACTAGTCAGTGAGATCGAGATCGAGGCAAGGCCCCATATGAAGAAGAGGATGATGCAGACAGTCCTTGGTGGCTTAAAAACCCATCTTGCAGGCCTCATACCAAAATGGAGTTCCCGAAATTTGAAGGAGGAGACCGAAGAGGTTGGATACTTAAAGCTGAAATTGAGAAATAAGTGGACCATCTGTTGCAACTTGGATTTATTCGCCCCAGCACCAGCTCCTTTACCAGCCCAGTTTTGTTGGTTTTAAAAAAAGACTCCTCTTAGCAATTATGTGTGGATTACAGGGGTCTCAACCAGATAACAGTGCCTGATAAATATCCAATCTCGAATATTGATGAATTGTTAGATGAACTCAATGGCGCTTCAATATTTTCAAAAATCGACCTTCGCTTCAAATATCATCAAATTCTGGTAACGCTAGAAGATATCCCTAAAACAGCATTCTGCACGCACTTCAGTCATTGTTAATTCGTAGTAATGTCGTTTGGCCTTACCAATGCGCCATCATCCTTTCAAGTGGCCATGGAAGACTTCTTTCGGCCTTATCTCAGAAAATTCGTTTTGGTGTTCTTTGATGATATAGTAATTTTCAGCCCTTCTTTGTAGGAACACTTAAAGCACTTAGCAATTACTCTACACACTCTCATGCTAACGTTAAGAAGTGTGTATTTAGCCAGTCATAGGTACACTTTCTGGGTCATATAATTTCTAAGGTAGGAGTCAGGGTGGACCCTGAAAAAATTCAAGCAGTGCTCAATTGGCCTCTACCTAATAATGTCAAGGAAGTTTGTGGCTTCCTAGGATTTACGGGTTATTATTGTTGCTTTGTGAAGAATTATGGAATGACTGCTAATGTTAAGAAGTGTGTGTTTGGCCAATCACAGGTACACTTCCTGGGTCATATAATTTCCAAAGCAGGAGTCAGGGTGGACCCCAAAAAAATTCAAGCAGTGCTCAATTGGTCTCTACCTAATAATGTCAAGGAACTTTGTGGCTTCCTAGGACTTACGGGTTATTACTGTCGCTTTGTGAAGAATTATGAAATGATTGCTAAGCCCTTAATTGAACTCACCAAGAAAAATGGATTCTGCTGGTCACCTTCAGCAACTAAGGCATTTGAGCATCTCAAAGGAGCCATCAATTCTGTTCCTGTGTTGCAATTGCCAAATTTCGACAAACCCTTCATTGTAGAATGTGATGCATCAGCAAAAGGAGTTAGGGCAATATTGCTACAAGACGATCATCTGGTTGCATACTTTAGTAAGGGCCTATCCTTTTCTAATCGCTTCAAATCAGCCTATGACTGGGAGCTCCTGGCGCTTGTTTTAGCACTTCAGTAATGGAAACACTATTTGCTTGGGCGTTCTTTCTTTGTCAGAACTGATCATCACAGTCTCAAGCACCTCCTTCAGCAGCATTTCACCACCTATGAACAACAACGCCTCATCATGGAGTTGCTGCCCTTTAACTTCACAATTAATTATAAAGTAGGAAAAGACAATTAGGGAGCGGATGCTTTATCTTGAAAACCACATCATGCTGACCTGTTTGCTCTGACTATGCCAATCTTGCGAGACTTTTAAGATCTTTTTGATGCATTACACCAGTATCCTCATACGCAGACTATCATACAGACACTACAACAGAACTCCTCATCATTACCAAATTTTTCCCTGGCTGATAACAAACTCTTCTATAAAGGGCATTTGATGATACCACACCAACCTCTCCTAAGACAAAAGCTATTGGAAGAAGCCCACGAATCACTCAATGATGGTCATGGAGGGTATTTGAAAACATTGCACAGGTTAAGCTCTAACTTTCATTGGCCCGAATGAAAAATGATGTTAAACTTTTTGTGCAGCAGTGTTTAGTCTGTCAGCAAAATAAATATCAAACACTTGCACCAGTAGGACTTTCACAACCTCTACCCGTACCTCGTTGCATTTAGGAGGACATTTCTCTTAATTTTATCACGCATCTCCATAAATCTAGAGGTTTCGATACCATACTTGTGGTTGTTGATCGTTTCAGCAAATATAGCCACTTTATGGCACTATCTCACCCATATACTGCCAAGTCTGTGGCTGTTGTGCTTTGCAGGGAAATTGTTTGCTTACGTGGAGTACCTCGCTCCATTGTATCTGACCAAGACACCATCTTACTTAGCACTTTTTGGTAGGAACTATTTAGACTAAGTCAAACTAAATTGCATATGGGCTCTGCTTACCATCCGCAATCGAATGGCTAAACATAAGTGGTCAATAGATGCTTGGAGGCCTATTTGAGATGCTTTGCGCATGAGCAACCTCATACCTGGAGCAAATACTTAAGCTGTGCTGAATATTCTTTTAATACGGGTTTTCATACTTCTTCCAAGACCACTACCTTTAAATTGGTGTATGGGAGAAATCCCCCAACTCTTCATCCTTTTGTTAAGGGAGAAACAAGCAATGCTGATCTAGAGGAACAACTACAACAACGGGATGATATGCTTAAACTCTTGAGAGATAATTTGACCAAAGCTCAGGCTCGCATGAAACACAAGTGGATTCTAAAAGACGAGAACTATCATTTTCACCTGGGGATGCAATTTTTCTTCGAATTCAGCCTTACCGCCAGCAGTCCTTAACAAAAAGGAAATATGAAAAACTCTCTCCCATATTTTTTGGCCCCTATAAGGTGCTAAACCGCATAGGCTCTGTAGCTTATGAGCTAGAACTTCCTCCTTCTACCAAAATACATCATGTTTTTCATGTCTCTCTACTTCGGCTTGCTTTCGATCATTTCCCCACCGTACCACCAACTGATCTGCCACTCATAGCCACATGGGAACTTCAATTACAACCAACACAAGTCCTACAATATCGCTAGAAATCAATTTCATGCAAACCAACGTTGGAGCTCTTAATACTGTGGTAAGGATGGCCATTGGAGGAAGCTAGTTGGGAGGAGTATGACTTGCTGACTCAGCAATTTACATAATTTTGCCTTGAGGACAAGACGTTTTTCCAGAGGGGAGCAATGGTATGACACAGCCCATCAAAACATACATGAGAAGGAAGAAACGTGACTTGGGCTCAGACCAACTTTCCATTATATAGTTGTTATAAAATTACCAGGAGAACGTGGGTTAAGAGCTATAGTTCAGGGGCAGTTAATGCTTTACATGTCAGTATTTGTAGGAAACAGTTGCCGTAAGACGTGTCTTAGTTTTATGAGTTAGTTATTCCACTTCTATTTAATTAGTGTTCAAATCGGTACATGGAGGACGGTCATTTATTCTATTTTATGATTAGAGATTCTCCTTTGGGTTATCAGATTGGTATATATTTAAGATTCTTGCTTAAATCTGTTTGGTAAATTGTGCTTTTTATTTTTTTATTATTTTTACTCTTTGTGGTTCCGACCATTTTTGTTATAAGGGGACGAATGTTACGGTTTGATCCAATTGCAAGGTATGAGACTTGGATCCCACATTGATTAAATACAAAGTTGATGTAGGATTTATAAGGACTTTGGGCTCTCCACTCTCGTAAGCTAGCTTTTGGGGTGTGACTCTCCTAAAGTCCTTATTAATTGGTATCAGAGCCAGTCTTGGAGTGGAGGCTCATAGAGTGGTGGCCTGGGAGTGCCAACCGTGACTAACGTGGCTATGCTAACAAGGATCTCGAAGTGGTGGTCTATAGAGTGGTGACCTGAAAGTGTCAGCCGTGACCAACGAGGACGTTGGTCCTTATGAGGGGACGAATGTTACGGTTTGATCCAATTGCAAGGTATGGGACTTGGATCTCACATCGATTAAATACAAAGTAGATGTAGGATTTATAAGGACTTTGGGCTCTCCACTTTCGTAAGCTAGCTTTTAAAGTGTGGCTCTCCTAAAGTCCTTATCAGAGTTCTTCAACTAAATAATCAACTTTCAACAATTAAAAAAGGTTCACACACCGTATCAAAATATACGCAGAAAGTTAAAACTATAGGAGACTCACTTCAAGTAGCAGGACATGCAATCATTAAGTATGAACTAATATTAAGTGTCCTAAATGGTCTTGGTCATGAATATGATCATGTTGTAGTTTATTTAACATATTCTATAAAAACTTCAACTCTACAAGAAGTGCAATACTCTCTTATGATGGTGAAAAAATAATAGAGCAGTTGAACACAATTAATTAAGAAGATATCTCATCATTGATTGCAAACTCTACAATTTTCAATCAAAAAAATCAATGAGGAAGAAGTGGATTTAGAGAAAGAGGAAATTGTGGGGGAGGAGGCAGATGAAATTGAAATAGAATCTTTTTTCAGCTTTGCCACAAACCCGACCATAAAGCACTAAAATGTCATAAAAGATTTGATATATCATGGCAAGAAAACACTACCCAACCATGAAAGTAGAACATCTTCACTCATTAATCACAAAACAATGCACAAAACTGTCTTCAATCCTATTTAGCTCAAAATCATCATGGATATCCCTCCTCAGAAGCAGTCAATAACATTATATGGTTTATAGACAGTGGGGTGACAAATCATGTAACAACATACCTTAATAATCTGCTAATAAGTTCAAAGTATGGTGAAAAGGATCAACTCATTATTTGCAATGGTAACTCTCTTCCTATTGCTAATATTGACTCATCTTACATACATTTCCTAAATAATATACACACACTCCTTGCACTAAAACAAATTCTGCATGTTCCAAATATAACCAAAAATTTCCTGAGCATTTCTAAACTTACTGTTTGGCCTTTATTTTGGATAAAGGACAACACGTAGCCCTTT
>JAOSBO010000210.1:4554537-4568031 GCA_027563915.1 Erythroxylum rotundifolium | reverse complement strand
TGCTGGACACTGAAATCTGATGAGCAGGGTCAGTGGCTTTCTGTTGGACTTCGAATCATAGGCTTTTCTTTTGGCTTCGAATTTTCGGCCCAAAACAGTAAAAATGGGCCAAACCCATTTTTAGGTGTAAATACTTACCAAAGACAATAAAATTTTTGTTGAGTTTACTGGTGAAAATTATTTGTTTAAGGACAAAGCAACAGGGAAGATTCAACTTAAGGGAGTGCTTTGGGATAACCTTTACAGCTTTAAAGCCACTAAACCGCCTAACAAAATCAGGCTATTTATGCAAACATATCCTGTTCATAAGTCTAGTTTTTCACAACAAAAAGTTTTTTCTCTTTTAAGTGCAGCAATTGTGAGACAAACATAATACAAAAAAACGTTAATATTTGGCATGCCAAATTAGGACATCCTTTTAACAATATCTTGAAACAAATTATGGGTTCAATGAAGTTCAATATTAATCTCAACAATTTGTCACATTGTGATGCCTGTAAGTAAGGAAAATTGCATCAACTATCTTTTCAAACTCATGACATAGTTGCTCAAAATCTATTCGACATCATATACTCCGATATCTGGGGACCCTCTCCATATCTTTCAACTGAAAGACATAAATACTATCTTATTTTTATTAATGCCTACACAAGATTCACATGGTTTTATCCCTTAAAACTAAAATATGCTATTATATTAGTTTTTGTCAAATTCAAAACTAATGTTGAACTTCAATTGAACAGAAAAATCAAAGCTCTACAAATTGATATAGGAGGTGAATACAAAGCCATCTTACCTTACCTCACAAAACATGGAATACAACCACGTTTTAGCTGCTTTTACACTCACCAACAAAATGATGTCTCCGAGAGAAAACACCGACATATCACTGAAATAGGACTAACTCTTTTATCCCATACTCACATGTCTCTCATCTATTGGTTAGAAGCCTTCTCTATAGCCACCTATCTTATCAATAACCTCCCATCTCCAAGACTAAACAATCTCTCACCATTTGAAAAGTTGCATAATAAACCCCCAAATTATCTTTGTCTTAAAACTTTTGGTTGTAATTGCTTTCCTTATCTCAGATATTATTCTCATCATAAATTCGGATTTCATACCACAAAATGTGTTCTTCTTGGATATAGTTCAATGCATCAAGGTTACAAATGTTTGATTAATCAAGGGAAAATCATCATATATCATCATGTGGCATTCAACAAGAAAGAATTTCCATTTCCTAAAAATTTTCTTACACACTTAAATCATCCCATAACTTCACCAAGTCTTCCTACCTTTACTCTAACTTCAACTTTAGCCTCTCTATAGGCTGTCACAACTCACTCCTCTATTGCAGAATGTTCTCACACAACTGAATACTCCAACAGATAGGTAAACTCTTGGAATCCTTGCTCATCATCACATCCTACAACTTCATTAAATAATCAAAATACCTGAACTAATCCCATTCCATCAACCACTCCAAACATTGAACCAAATCCTTCGTTCCCATTAACACAAAATAATCATCCTATGCAAACTCGCTCCAAAAGTGGAATTTTTAAACCCAAACTTTATTCCTTCTCCCTTGCCTTAAATCCTAACATTGAACCCACAATAGTTTATGAAGCTCTGAACAATCCTATATAGTTTCAAGCTATGCAAGATGAATTCAATGATTTTATAACAAAATCACACTTGGACACTTGTTTCCTATAAGCATACCATGCACATTCTTGGCACAAAATAGGTGTTCCAGACCAAGTATAATGCTGATGGGACTGTCTCTAAACATAAGGCTCGATTTGTCACGAAAAGGGTTAATCAAACCCCTGACATTGACTTTTTAGAAACTTTCAGTCTTGTTGTGAAAGCCTCAACAATCAGAGTAATTCTATCACTTGCTATTTCTCATCGCTGGGATATCTAGCAAGTTGACATCAACAATGCTTTTCTACATGGCGACTTACATGAAACCATTTATATAAATCAGCTACAAGGGTTTGAAAACAAAACATAGCCGCATCATGTTTGCAAATTGGCTAAAGCACTCTATGGGGTGAAACAAACCCCTAGGGCTTGGTTTCATAAACTGAAACATGTACTGTCTCAATAAGGGTTTCATAATTCAAGGTAAGATGCTTCTCTATTCTATTCAAACAATAAGGGAATCATTACAATGCTACTAGTCTATGTAAATGATATCTTAATAATAAGAAATTCAACTCAAGCTATTCATGCAATTATCAGTCAATTACAGTCTCAGTTTGCACTTAAAATGCTTGGGAGCATAAATCATTTTCTTGGTTTTGAAGCATATAGAAACAAAAATGGATTATATCTTTCATAGAAACATTACATCGAAGATTTACTTACCAGAACCAACATGTCTTCATGCAAGCCTTGTTCCACTCTAATCACTCTAGCAACCAAGTTATCTTTGCGTGATGACACACCCTTTGAATACCCAAAACTCTATCGAAATATCATAAGAGCATTTCAATATCTGTATAATACAAGACTAGACATCAACTTCGCAGTAAATACAAATTGGATTTACAAAATTCTCTAAATACACATTGGATTGCATGTAAAAGGGTTCTGCATTACCTGAAAGGAACTTTAATATGGGACTGCTTTTTTGACAATCGTCTACTCCTCTTGATCTCCACGCCTATAGTGACTTCAACTAGGCCAACTCTCCCAATGATCAAAAATCAACAACCGGAGGATGCGTCTTACTAGAGGGAAACCTTGTTTTTCGGATCTCTAAGAAACAATCGACAGTAGCTTAGTTAGCAGCAAAGTTGAATATCAAGCCCTCTCACAGGTGTCTACCGAACTCATCTACCTCACATCCCTACTATTTGAGTTAGGGCTCCCTCTCTCTCACAAACCTATTATGTGAAGAGACAACAATGACGCTCATTTGCTGGCTCAAAAATCTACTCTTTCACTCGAGGACAAAACATATCGAGTTGGATGTATACTTCATTATAGACAAAGTGGAAAAGGAGAACTTGAGTTTAGATATGTTAATATTACAAATCAACTCACCGACATCCTCACAAAGCCCTTGACTTTGGTTAGATTTTTCTCTATGACTACCAAACTAAACCTAGTTCGTAGCCCTCGGTTTAGTTTGAGTAGGGGTGTAACGAAGAAGAACAAACAAGATGTAAAGTAAGAGGGACACAATAGGTAAGTTCTGCTGATGAAAAGTTATATTAGAGTAGACAAAATTAATATCTCACTTGGTAGCAAGATTTTGACTGTTTTTAGCTAGTCTACTCTGCTCAACATGCGGGCCGACTGCAATATTTTCGCGCACGTAGTGATGATCCTTGGGATTTAGCGAAGACAACGTGTGTCCTTTAACCCGCACTCTCAAATATTCTTCTTTCTATAAAGTATTTCCTCGGAAATGCTTAAAACTAACTTAAGAGGCTCCATTCTAATTGCCCCGTGGAAATGCTCTATTCAGTCATTTTGGGTCATGTTCAGTTTTCGTAAAATTTCTTTTAGAAGAGAAGTACAAGATTAAATGTAGTGTATGACAAAGATAAAGGATTATCGGCCCAGGTCATGTTATGTCACTCTCCTTTCTTAATGTTAAAGAGAAGAAGATAAGAAAGGGAAAGCTTTAGCTATTCATCTACAATGGCTGTCATTATCACCATTAAAGATTTGATCAAACAAATATTAATACAAGAAACCCTTTAAGAAGACATGATTTGTTTTTCACTAGGACGTGTGAAAATCCAAGATCTAAGGGTTGTTGGAGTTCCTTTTGTAAGAGAACACTTCTTTATCACTCCTTATTAGAAGTATGTAGCGTAGTGGTCCAAATTTTGGCCTAGAAGCAATACGATCATAGCTTACTCAACTAACCTTATTATATAGAAATTTAGAATGATTATCATCTTCAAGTACTTCGATTCCCAAGTTTACTCAGACCCCTAGTGTTTTGAGATGAAGAATCAGCTACCACTATATATAATCTTTGACTAGTCAGTAAGGACTCGGTTTTAGATGTGTCCTTTTCATGTTTTCCTGGCATTAAAAGACAGACAACATATGAAATGATTATGTGTAGCTTAAGGTCACCGGTATTGTCTCGCACGCGTCAAGTAATTAATAATGCTGTGATGGATTTGGATCTTCAAAAAGCTTTATATAGTTCTTTCCCTTTAAAATGAGTAAACCATGGTTTACCAGACACGTCATTAATTAGGTTCTCTTCTTAAAAGGAAAAGAAAAAAAATGACAAAGAAACAAAAAATATTTTCCAAAAATTTTATTTAGTTTATATTATTATTTATGATATTAAGTTATATAATAATTTCAAAATAATATTAGTAATGATTTAAATTCTCACGAAATCAAATTTGATCAATTCTTAATAAATATATCAATAACTTATTTTAGGTAGTATTATAATTTGTATTCTGATTCATTAAATATTACCTAATTTAAAAATTATTTTTAAAAATGAATTATATACATGAATTTTAGTTTATTTATTATTTTAATTCATTTATCATCTTATTCAAAATATAATAAATATCATTTTAATAATTTTAAAGTACTAAATAATACCAAATATAACAATAAAAAATTGTTTAAACTTTAAATTACAAACCACAACTTTAATCAAAACTTCAATTTAATATTAATGCGTGTGTCGAGTATAAAACCTTCAGTTATATATAAAAAAAACAAAAGACTAACATGACCACAACTCATAAGAGATTTTTCATAATCCATATTTAAAAAGAGTTTGGGAAAACGAAATATAAGGGCATGTTTGATTGGATTAAAATTTTTAATAAAATAGAATAAAACGTAGTAATTTATGATAGAATGAAATATAAATAGATTTAATATTAAAAAATTATTATTTAAGAAAGATACAAAGATTCGTAATATAATAATGTAATGTAATGAAATATTATTTAAATAAAAAGTTTATAATATAATATCATTTTAATTTTATTATAAATCTCTTAAATTAGAAATTTTTATTTTTATTGTTTATAATAAAACCATTGAACGAGAGTTAATATAAAACTTTTTTTTATTTCATTTAATTTTACTTTATTATAAAGTCTCATCTCTGACAATAAAATAATATTATATTTAGCAAAAGTATAACATATGAAGAAGATTTGGATACAATATGGCTGGCGAGGCTGGCGACTGGTGGTGAGTCATCTGTGTCAGCTATACACAGAAGCCTAAATTTATGTATTTCCCAGTCCCATATTCCTATCTCAGATTTTTGTAGAAACGACAAAAACCCAGATAAGGAAAGATTACAATTTCACCGGATTTACACTTCAAGTCTAACTATGTATTGTGATACGAATTCTTGCATTTTCACTTTGAATTTTCACCGCAACAAAGCAAGGGGGTCCCCAGCAGCTTTGCCTCACCTTCCTCTCTTGAGACTCTTAATTACAGTTTTCTGCAAAAGAGCTATCATTACATATTTTTTGTCAAAACAAAAAAAGAGGTCTCTCCATTGGAAAGGCCTATGTAAAAGCTGGTTCAAACCGAAAGAGGGTCTCTGTCACACTCGATCACTCACTCTTCCTTTCCTCTGGTTAATGTGAAAGACCCAATCTTTGGAGGAATCTCTGCACCAACCATAAACAAAGTTAACTGCTTGTTGCTCAATTGAAGCTGGTTGGTTCCATAACCTTAAACTCACAAATCACAAATAGAATAATAATCGGCTGATTACTTGGTAAATATAATACGCTCCTTTTGTTTCTTCTATTTCCCACCAAATCCTCCAAGTCTCTCTCTTGTTTGCTTGTTTCAACGCTAAAAGAGAAAAGAAATACGAGAAAGATTCAGAGATGAGTTAATGATTCTCACGTCCCACTAGAAGACCATTCCTTCAATCCAACTCCACCTATCAGCTTTCTCTCTATCTCTCTCTCTGTGGGAAAACTTCACACATCATCAACAACAACAGCAACGCCATCAACAACTACTACAATCTGATTTCGTCATCTTGTTTACTAATGGAAAAAACCCATTAACAAAGCAAGAATCTTTCTTTAAGCTTTTCTTTTTTTCATTTTGTAATTAATATTTTCTAGCCAAAAACACTCTTTTTCATTGCCAGCCATGACCGAGGTCCTCCACTCTCCTTCTCATTTCCCTTCTTCCCCAACCACCACTCCTTCTTCTACTTCTTCTTCTTCACCATCTTCCTTATCTTGCGCACCTCCATCTTCCTTATCCTGCGCACATTCATCAGGTGGTGGTGGTGGTGGCGGTGAGGAAGAAAGTGATTTTCCGGTGACTGACTGTGACCCACAAGAGGATTTGGAGAAAGAAAGAGAAAGACACCAAAGAGATCAACTTTCTTTGTTGGCTTTGCTTTTTGCGCTTCTCAGGAAGTCTTTGGTGGCTTGCAAGAGTGATAGGAGGGAGCTTTGTGCCATGGAAATCGGTTGGCCAACTAATGTGCGTCATGTGGCTCATGTCACCTTCGATAGGTTCAATGGCTTCTTGGGTTTACCTGTGGAGTTCGAACCTGAAGTGCCTAGGCGAGCTCCCAGCGCTAGGTACATTTTGCTTTTTGGTTAAAATGGGAATCTGGGTTTTATTTTTTCGCATTTTCGTTTCTGTTTGGCCTTTTATTTGGTAGGTTTTGTATTTTTCTGATTCTTGTTAATTTTTTAGATGTTTATGACAGTGTCTGCAATCACTGGCTTTGTCATTTTGCCTTGTTTGATAGGTGTTTTTTTGCCTGTTTAGGCTTTCTTGGTTTGTGCCAATGACAATTCTTGGAACTGTGAAATTTCCTAATCAATTGTTTATCTTCTTTCTCTATATATGTTGTATTTCGGTCCATCTGGAATTCTTAAATGGGAAGATGTAGATTTCAATTATTAGATTCGTTATTGTGTTTCTTGCTGCTTTTGTCATGTACTTTTCAAGTTACTTGTATGAATAAGATAGAAGTTAACCAGAGTGTTTCTCAGTTGATGCATTAGACTGTTCAAAGATTCGTGAGGGCTTGTATCCCATCTTATTCCTTGGCAGTTTTTGAGCATCCTCAAACTGAAACCATTTGAAGAAAGTGCCATTCTAACTCAAAAGGGAAGACTTAATTCCTGGGAGGTGCTTTGCTTCTAGTAGGGTCATCCTTAGAAATCTGTTTACGGTTGGTTATATGGGCCTTGGCGGTCAAATGGACATATAATTAAAACAGTTCTATGTTGGCTGGCTGTTTCAAATTGAATCGGAACTTTACCATGGAAATTTGCTGCTCTATAACATGTTTATACCTTAGTGCTACAATTACATTATATGACTAAAATGTTTTTCACTTATTCAACAGCATCAATTTATTTGCAGACATTTAGTGAGATTTTCGTTCAAACTGCCTCTATGTTTTACTGTAAACATGATTCTATCATTTACAATCATTGCTACATTTTCACTATCTGGATATTAACAATCCCCCGCCTTCTTCTACTTCTAGATGCTCTAGCCTCTTGATTCTAGAGTAAAAAGTTGATCTTTCGTAGAAACTGATAATTAAGTTTATTTGTTTGTCGGATTATAGTCATGCATCACTTAAAATCACTAAAATATTTAACTTGCTTGATTATTGTCTTGCTATTGCTTTTGACTTGTAATTGTGTCCATTTTGCAGTGCAACTGTTTTTGGGGTTTCTACAGAATCTATGCAGCTATCATATGACACCAGGGGAAACAGTGTTCCAACTATACTCTTGCTTATGCAGAGACGGCTATATTCCCAAGGAGGCTTGCAGGTACATCACCTTGCTATTCTCTTTAGTAGTTGCACCATAAATGGAAATTGATTGAACAAAAAACTATCTGCTTTATTGTGGAGATTGTTTTGGTATATAATAGTTGGATTGGGTTTATTGACACTGAGGTTATAGCTGAATCACTAATGATTGCTTCCAGGCAGAAGGAATTTTTAGGATCAATGCTGAAAACAGTCAGGAGGAGTATGTTAGGGATCAATTGAATGGAGGAATCGTTCCAGAAGGCGTTGAAGTACATTGTTTGGCAGGCCTTATTAAGGTATCAAAACTTATCTTAATCTCAATTATGTTGTCCTTTGCAAGTGTTTGCCTCTGATCAGGAGCACATCTTGATGAAGAAGATCTGTGAGACTGTTCTGTGGCATCGTTAGATTTTTCTATTTAGCCTTTTCCAATTAGGAGTAAGTCAAAAAAGTTGTTCTGGGTGATTTTAATTACTTTGCACTAGTTTTCCAAAATTTCCATTGCTGTTCAATGGTTGCTAAAAGGTAATCAGTTTCCTTACATTCTATCTAATAAACTGGGATTTGGTACGTAATAGCAGCCTCTGGTTGGTTATGCTGCTGCTTCAACAAGTCTGTAAATTTTCTTTTTATAATTTATTTTAAAAGATTCTACTCTATGAAAGCTTACTAATGAGAGTGATTGTGCGCACAGCTTTTGTGTGAT
Organism: Erythroxylum rotundifolium; assembly: GCA_027563915.1. Classification (NCBI taxonomy): domain Eukaryota; kingdom Viridiplantae; phylum Streptophyta; class Magnoliopsida; order Malpighiales; family Erythroxylaceae; genus Erythroxylum; species Erythroxylum rotundifolium. The sequence goes on along the minus strand of JAOSBO010000210.1, from coordinate 4,559,539 downwards.
CTGCTTCCATCACCTTCACCATCACAAATTTATCTCAAATATTTTTTTCCATCACTTGATTCTAATAAGTTATTTAATGTCGCCATTAGTAACAATCTCGTCCTAACTGCTATCTCGCACCATCAGTGTTGCTTTTTGTTGCACCATAGGCTTATACCAGTTGACTGGCATCATCACCACAGCACATCATCAATGCAACAGCAATTGCTGCCATCCTCACTCCCCTTCACCTCAACTACTGCTATTCTTCCATCAGTTCTATTGTGTGACCCCGATGTGCAATGGATGCCTTTCATTTATTACCACCTGTAGATAATCAATTTCTTCCATCTTACTGGGGATTTATGATGCTTACAGCTCAAGATATCTTAATTTTCACTAGATTTCACAAAAAGGGGCTGCTATTCTGTCATGACATTTTTCTTTATTGCTTCCTCTGCTTAATTGGACCCACCTGTATTTAATAGATTTGACTTCCCTGGTTCTGTGGTCCAACTGGAAAAGTGAAGTTAAAAACTGTAGCATGGCTGAGATAAATTTGTGAAATTATAAGGGGACATTCTGAATGTCATATGAAGCTGCAACATGATTGACATTTATTACTATCCTCCTGTTAGTGACATTTGGTATTATGCTTTACTCTTCTTGTTATATCTTCCTTAGGCTTGGTTTAGAGAACTTCCTGCTGGGGTTCTTGATTCCTTATCTCCAGAACAAGTAATACAATGCCAAACAGAAGAAAACTGTGTTGAGCTTGTGAGGAACCTACCCCCGACAGAAGCTTCTCTCTTGGATTGGGCCATTAACTTGATGGCTGATGTTGTTGAGCAAGAACATGTAAACAAGATGAATGCACGCAACATAGCCATGGTTTTTGCACCAAATATGACTCAGGTAAATTAATATTGTCATTGAGTTTAGTGATTTAACATAACTGTTTTTGGTAGGCAGTACATCAATTAATTGTCACATTCACAGTTAGCACCGTTAAACTTGCATAGTAATTCTTTTCTGGTTACATCCCCAGAATTTTTATGGTGTATGGTTCATTCAGAGAGTCTATGTTTCCCTGGTATTCTACTTCAGTGTTGGTTCAATTCCACATGTTTCACATCTGCATTAGCAATAAGTTGATTTACCAGAATATATTGAAGTATCTTTTGTTACTGAATTTATAGAAGCACTGGTTGATAGCATCAGTTGTCAGTTTTTAACAGTCCATGTCTGGTCTTAATTTTGTTGCAGATGGCGGATCCTTTGACTGCTCTAATGTATGCTGTACAAGTAATGAACTTCCTGAAGACACTTATTCTAAGAACATTACGGGAGAGGGAAGATTCTGTGGTGGAGCCAAATTCAACTTCACGCCTAGAGCCATGTGATGGGAATGGTCATGAGAGCCCTTCTGATTGCTGTGTGAAATACACTGAAAACGACAATGAATTGTCGGAGCAAGCCTTTGTAGCTGAAGAACCTACTGTAGAAAGTTCCTACCATGATAGTCAGAACAATCCTATGGGTGATGGTGAAGATTGCAGTTATACAAATTCTACCCAGAAGTTGACCACTCATGGAGATGAGTCTTACGAAACTGCTTCAAGGATTGATGCCTTGATCAATGAAATGGGTTCTGGAGTTAATGATGTCAAGTCTGATTTTCAAGCATATATTAGAAATGGCAAGGTCGGCCAGTCAAGTAATTCTAATCAAAGAAAGGGTTCTCGAAAAGGAAATGTGCAGCAGCCTGTTGTTTGTGCAGCACCGGTATCTATTGAGAAAGCTCGAGGGATCAGCAACTTGAGTCGCATAAATTCAAGGGCGGAGCGCACTGAAGCTTGGCGATGAAACAAGTTAGCCTGGGCTTGGTCTCAATCAGTTGACTCTGTAAAATGGTTACCTTTGTGTGCTTGATTTGGATTTTGTAACGAGTGTTTGAACCTGTTCATGTATGTTGTGTTCTGGGTGGTATTGTAATTTCATTGATGCACGTTCATAGTCTGAAACTAACACATTTGACTTGAAAATACCTTCGATTAACACTGAAACAACGATGTGTTCAATGGCTTAATTTTCATCTTAGGTTTTTTGTAATCTGCGGCTATCAAAGTCTCATTGCAACTAATCATGTTCAACAGTTGCAATGGTTCTTGTCTCCTCAAGTAACATGGTTTTGGCAAGTGGCTGGTGATAGATGTACTTCTAAGATGCATTTGGATTGCTAGAGTCTAAAGAAATTAAACGACCATTGGATGTGTGAAGTTGAACAACTGGTCCAGTCTCAACTATCTGAAAATGAAAGGATTCTGAGAGTTGACAGGTTTAAAGATATGAGAGAATATTCAGGCATAAAAAACTCTGGGATCTGGTTGAAATAAACTCTTCTAATCTCTAAAGTTTGGTGAAACTGGACGATCCGAATGAAAGGGCAGGCAGGGCTGAATGCAACTGATCAATGCTGAACTGTTAAGCTGCTAAAATCATCTGTCCGGTGAGAGCTCGATATCAAAGGTCACTTCAATTGCAATCTTATGACTGGCCATAGGCAATAGCCACACCTACAGCTTCCCCTGTGTAGTAGCTACACGAAATAGGTGAAAAGGCTGATACCTATCAAGATTTAAGTTCAAGGATTTCCGCTGACCTAAATCCACACCAGAAAACGATTTAAAGTTCTTTTCACGAGCACATTTGAAGTCCTCGTCGGTACATGCTGCCAAACGAACTCATTAATAGGTTTTTCGGCCGTGGTAAATTCGAGCCCGTATCTTGAGAGCCCACTTTGAAAATAACAAATCGGACCGAGACTCGAAGTGTGATTGGACCTGAAACTTGTGGTTTGAATTCGATCATGATTAAGCTTAAATCAAGTTCGACTATTTTTTTTAATCTAGGGTTTGCTTTATTTATTTTTTTTATTTTTCTTCCGATTTTTAAAATTTATGAAAACATAAAAAATAATTTTTGTTTCTGTTTTTTATAATTTGATTTACAATCAATTAAATATATATTATTTAATATATTAATTATTAATGAGAATTATAAATAATTTAACTTAATATTATATTTAATTAATTAAACTTATGAATAATTTAATTTAAATTTCTATAATTAAAGTAAATAAAATTAATTTAATAATTGTTAATAAATATACTTAAATTTAAAATATCTTCAAAATATATAAATTTCAAATAAAATTTTAATTTAAAATAAATATTAAGTTATAAATAAAATTTAATTTTAAAATTATTTATTTAATAAGATAAAACAGTTTTATTGATAAATTATTAATAAATATTATATAAGATATTAAAATAAATTTAATTAATTAAAAATAATTTATTTTTAAATTTTAGTTATTGTGTAATTATCACTTTTAAGAAAAATATAATTATATAGACATTAACCATCAAATAGAATTTAGTTTTTATTTGAAAGAGAAATGGAAACTAAAAAATAAAAAACAAAATTAAAATTAAAATTGACAACTGAAAAATAGAAATAGAATCAAACAATCTTTTAAATTTTAAAAATGACATCATTTTATTTAATATATTCAACCAGCCAATCTCATATAAATTTTTAGAAAAAAGATAAAAAATAATGTCATTTTTGAATTAACGGTCATTGGTGATCCAATCAGACCGACTACATTTAATTCATAGCCCACTAATAATCTAATCAATTCGGGTCAAAATCAAACTGACCGGGCCGAGCTAAGCCGAAAGTGACATCCTTTGGGACCATCAGATCCTGTCTTTGACCTTGCTGCTCAAGCCATGACAGAATGGAGCCAGCTTTGGAAGAAAGTTAGTTCAGGTTCCCCATCAAGGTAGGATAGGTGGATTGGATTATTTGCAGGGTCTTGTCGGGCAAATGAAATGGATCAAAATTTTCGGCCGAGTTGGTTTGCGTCACTTGTTTTTTGATGGGATCACGGACCAACTTTATATTGTTAGATCTTCTATTCGCTTTTTTTTTAATAATTAAAAAACTCAAATATTTCAAATTAAAAACTTCAATTGGATTATATTTTCATTAAAGTTTTAAATTTTTTTAGTTTGATTTATTTTAACAATTTTTATTGTCCAAAATTCAATAATTTGTTAATTTTATTTATTTATTAATTTTTATAAATTAAAATAAATTTAAAAATTTTTGTTATAAAAATGAGTTATTTTTGTCTTTCAGCTATGAACAAATATAAAAGGTTATGGAAATTTTATCAATCATTATGCTCACCCAAAAGGGAGGATCTGGGTAATATGGAGGAAGGATTTCTTTAACGTTCAAGTGATAGAATCATCAGTTTAAATAATACATTATGACTGAGGTTAATATTTATTGAACATAGGAGATTTTTTGTGTCTTTTATATATGCATATAATTAAGCAACATAAAGATGTAAATTATGGGAATTTTTTTAAGAACGTAGCTGATTCGATGGTGCAAGGAAATTTTAACCATGTCTTAGATATGAATGACAGAATTAGCAGAAATCTTGTTTCAGTGAATTAGGTGACCACTTTTAGATTACGTGTTAACTATTGTAAGATGGTGAATGTGAGATGGAAAGGATGCTTATATAAATGGAATAATAAACATGATTTTAATGAGGAAGATCAGAGCTAAGGTAAATGCTCATTAATGTCAGGATTTTAATGCAGCTGTGGCTATTTTCTTACCTAAAGGCAATCAGATCATAGTCCTATAGTAGTCCAGTTGAATTTTAATTCGCAAATTAGGAAGTAACCATTAGAGTACTTCAATATATGGTTAGATACTTAGATTCTACTCAGTTTTTACTACAGTTAAAGTAGGCTGGGATATTGGAATTGAGGGAAGCCTACTTACAGAGATACAAATAGATAATCAAAGGCATTTGTTGACTGATTATGGTAGTGTTTTTGACCATTTTATGGATTTTTATAAGAACTTGTTGTATAGAGAGAGGTCATAGATTGACAATTGAGGAACAGGTTTTGCAGCAGGTCCTAGGTTGACA
>JAOSBO010000210.1:4530307-4542774 GCA_027563915.1 Erythroxylum rotundifolium | reverse complement strand
TGTGTGTATTCAATTGCATTGTAAAATGTACATATATAGACTAGGAGATTGAGTATAGATAAACACAAATCTTTACATGATAATTACATGTAAATCAAATTAGAATATAATCCCTAAAACTAAGAGATTGATAAAATCTTCTGAACTAACAATGCGTAGAGAAAGCCCCTTCTACAAAACCATGACTATATCTTATAATGCCACCACCTCCTGTATTACCGGGATTTCCTCGACAGGTCCCATTGCAATTAAGCTTAAACCATCTCTCATGAGGCCTAGACCAACTTGCTATTTTTCCAGGATTAGGAAATCTGTTCTAATATTTTAGCTGAAAACTGTCAAAAACAGCTCTATCATGAGCCGAGAATTTCCTGGCTGAGCCAAGATAGTCACCCAAAAGTTTTAGTCCAGACACGAATAGCTCGCCAAACTTGACCAGCGCTTTCATCCTTCCTCTCCATTATAGCTTTACGTCTTCTCTTCCAGAGACACCACGTGATTAAACAAGGGATTAAGCTAATCAACGTTCCCTTAATAGAAGACTTCTAGGCATAATTAAACTTAAACTAGTGCAACACTCTGGATTTCCAAGACAAATGTGGTGTCGTAGCAGTTCCAAGACGAATGCTTTGTCGTTGTGCATCTCATTTTTATGTATATAAAATTTTCTTTTTCATAATTTATTTTAAATTGAATGCATTTGATTGGCATTGAAGTCACAATCAAGTACGGTTTAATCCCTCCCTCCCACTTGACAAAAGGTATTCTTCCACTTGTCATCGCCATCTTGCTGACGGCTTCCAAGCATTCCCTGTAGCGTATAATCCAGGAAGCTGGAGAAGAAACGAAAATGACAGAAAAACTACCGTGTCTTTTACAGCCTATCAGCGTCAAATCTTGGATTGAAATAATCTATCTTCCCTTCATTATAAGTTCCTTCATTTTCATGTCCATCGATCACTATCTGTAGATCCAGGAATTAAAACCGAAGATAAAGATGACAACAGTTGCTGCCAGCGTACTACTACTTGGTCTCATTTTCAACTTAACAGCACAGGGATATGGGCAACTGCGGGTTGGTTTCTATGATGGGAAGTGTAGATTCAATGTTGAGTCTATTGTACACAGCGTTGTGAGGGCAAGATTTTTGAGAGATCCTACAATTGTTGCTGCCCTTCTTCACATGCACTTTCATGACTGTTTTGTCCATGTAAGATTTTTCGACAAGAACACTGTTTCCTGAAGGGTCTTTCTTATTCATCCACTTTCTGTATGGTAACTCGTCATCTATTCTCCATATGCGCAACCAAGTGACTGTATCTGCAGTCTCACACAGGTTCCTTATTATCCATGAGCTAATCGAATTCTGTTTGATATGTCAAGGGATGTGATGCGTCCATATTGTTGGAAGGGAGCAGTAGCGAGAAAACAGCAGCTGGCAATCAAGACGTGAGAGATTATGATATTATTGATGATGCGAAGACTGCTCTGCAAAAATTGTGCCCGCAAGTACCAGTCTCCTGCGCTGATATTATTGTTATGGCTACTAGAGATGCTGTTTCCCTGGTAAATTAATCACTTCTTTCGACCACCTAGCATTTCGATGTCTCCAGGAGAAGTGTTCGAACCTTGGGTTTTCTTTAAACTAATCACGTTAGTGTTCCAAATAATCACAACTCTTCTTTGCTACTTCCTGTAGAGTAATGGAGGGATGGGGTGGTATCAGGTAGAAACTGGAAGAAGAGATGGCGTTGTTTCTTTAGCTAAAGATGTCATCTTACCACCCCCAAGATTTAGTGTTTCTCAAGCTGTTCAAATGTTCAGGGCAAAGGGGCTCACTCCTACAGAAATGGTTTATCTTATTGGTACTTCTTATGTAAACTTTGTTTCAATAATATTATTGTAAATCAGTCTGTTCCCTTGCGATTGATATTTTTTAGTGAATCTATAGGCAGCCACACTGTTGGAGCAGCACACTGTAAATTCTTTCAAGATCGTCTCTACAATTTTCAGAACACCGGAGCACCAGACCCAACAATGAATTCAACCCTACTCAACGTGCTAAGGCGTAGGTGCCCTCGAGATTCAGATGGTTCAAACATAGTCAACCTGGACCAAAATTCTTCAAGTACTGTTGTTGTAGACAAGTCTTACTTCCAACAAATACAAACACACAATGGAGTTCTCCAAATTGATCAAGAGCTGGCTTTAAATCCCTTAACTCGATCCATAGTAGCAAGCATAGCTAGTGGCAATGACTTCTTTATCAAATTCGGAGAAGTAATGAGTAAGTTGGGACGGATGGATGTCCTCACGGGTTCGCAAGGACAAATCAGGAATTCATGTCGGGCTATTAATAGGTCCTAATGAACAAAACCTATTGTAATTTGTCTGCTTCAATCTACTCCGCTTCCGCATCTTCTTCTCTGCTTTTCTTACTGTTTTGTGCTTCATATTCATTTTTCTGCTCACTTGGACCTACTCGAAATGGAGTTTTTGTCTGCTAAGTACTTGTCGCATGTCACTTCAATAAATAATTAAAAAGGACAACTGTCAAGATGACATATGAATATTGCATAGTTTGGAGTATTGTGGCCGACACTTTGAAATTGGAGACGATTTTGCCGGTGGATGAGTAAGCATGATGACTTTTATTTCTCCTCAATTATTCACCCAAATAGTCAACGTACCCATTACTTACTAATAATAAGAGGTATAATTGTCTGAAGATTAGCTATCGAACACATTATATTTTTTTGAAAGAAATAAAACTAAAATTATGAAAAAACCAAGAAGTAATAACAAGATAAGTAAAATAAAAAGATTACCAATTACTATTGATATTAAATTCATAATCACTTAAATTAGATTAGATTAATTACTCAAGTAAATAATTAGGCATATAACAATAATTCAGGTTAAATTTAGACTTTCAAAGATTTGAGTTTAGATCGATAATTTAATTTTGATCGAAAATTTAATTGAATTCAATTTGTTAGAGTCAAATTTGAACTCAATGAAGTTTTAGGCAATCTAAAAATCGATTTGGTCAAGGTAAGTCTAAATGATTTGAAATCCCATTAGACTCTAGATATTTCAAAGTCTACTAAAATTAGTTAAAGTCAAAAAGCCCGACTTTCATTGTCCTCAATCATTCTTTAAATGGGATATTATAGTGGTACTAGGCGTTTGGGTAGACACAAATAACAAATAATGCACACACACAGTTTTGTAAAACACAAATAGCGATGTCGTTTTGTTCACATAATTTTTTAGGCCAAAATTAAATTTTTAACCTCAACTCTTCTATCATAATATAAATTTAATCCTAATGTTTTCAAAATACAACTTTTCTGTTCACTCTATCCTATGTCATCCTGTACCCAAATTATCTCAGTCATTCATTGCAATAAATTGGATGGGTAAAATTGCTTGGGCATAGAGGCCACACAGCATTAAGGGAACAGATGATCTCCCTCTCGCTAATAGATTTAAAAATTTTTTAATTATGTTTTGTAACTAGAATAATTAATCTTTAATAACATAAAATTTTATAATCAATTAACCTCGATTTGTCAAAATCATAATGATGCAGACCAGACTTAACTAACCAAAAGACTAGTTGTGTAGATAGGTTTGATCAGCCTACATATAAGGTCATTTTGGCCAATACTTTCAAGCGATGTAGGACTATAATGCTCACTGCATCAATTCCCTCTATCACACAAGAACACACATCCCTTGTGTGGTCTAGGTCACTTTCTACAAGAGGACTACCCCAAACTAACCCTACAAATCCACGTGTGCCCACATGCGTGAGAGCTGAGCTTTGATATCAAATGATGCAGACCAGACCTAATTAACCAAAAGATTAGTCTTGTAGATAAGTTTACCTAGCCTATATATAAGGTCATTTCGACCAATACTCTTAAACGATGTGAGACTATGATATTCGCTGCATCTCATAAATAAGTAGATAATAAGAAAGTTTAGGAATATGTATAGACAACACAAGCATCTATGTAATGAGCAGGAAGGGAAAAGGAGGGTATTTACAAGAAGCAAACAATTGATTTGCTCATCATCAAATCTATTTGCAAGGAGAACTTCTAGCATGAAATCTTTCAGTTTATCTTCTGCCTTGATGAAAATTTCCCATGTCGTAACATTTCTTTGATACGAATACGATCTAAAACCTGCTTCTTCAAACTAGAAAACACAGGATAAAAATCAGAGGTATTTGGAGCAGCACCTAGCTCTATCATCCTTCTCACAATACCTTTCATTTTGGTAGTCTCTCCTCCATCTCCAAAATAGACGAAGTCCCTTGAGAACAGATGATTGCTTATTGTGTTAAAAAAATCCGCAAACACTACTGTCTACTCACCATCCTTTTCAATTTTTCGGTCCTGCACAAAGCTCGCAAAGACTCTTCGTTACACTTGGATGCCCATATAATAGCTATGCTATGGAGTGCTCCGCGGAAATTACTTGAAGTACATATCCACCTGAGAGCAAACGATCATTGGTTTTAAGAATCTCCGTTGCTACTCTTGAAGATTACCTAACAACGAGTAGTTGAGTTTCGGGCCTCAGAGAAACTAATGGGCCATGTTCTTTGGCAAAGCTTGTCAATAAAACGTGAGGCATTTTTTCTAGTTGCAAAATGTTGCTATGATACGCCATGGTCTGGAGCCCTGAGGAAAATGCTTACTTTTAGAAGATCGAGTGGTGAAAAGCTTAAAGCTTGAAGAAGAAGAAGAAGAAGAAGCTTCATAGAATTAGGGAGTTAGTACTAATCGAAGGCTTTGATAAATTAAGTTCAGTTGATTGGAAAATTTAGAGATTTTAATTAATAACTTAACTTAAATAAATTACATTACACATTAATTATTCTAGTTATAAAATATATTTTTTATTTTTTAATCTATAGATGAAGCCTCCACGTAGCATACACGTGACAGCAAAACCTGTCAATAAATTTTAAAAATATATAATTGTTATGTTGGTGTTGACACTTGACACAACTAGATCTTGACTGAAGGAAGTTTAAACATTTAACCTTGGAAAATTTTAAGGTCAAAAATTTAAGTTGAATCTGAAATTTAATTGGATTCAAGTAGTTAAGTGATATCTTTTTATATTTTATAAAATATTAATAAAATCATAATATTTTAATTTTAGTCAAAATTGTATCTAATTCAAAATTCAGTTAATTTAAATTTCAAGTATCAATTTGGGGCCAAATTTAAACATTAAATACTAACCTCACTTTATGTTAGTTGTTTTTGGACTAGGCATGTTTAATTTATTTGGCGGTTGCTTTATGTCGATAAGATTGTGCATAGAGAGTATAAGAGAGAAAAAATGAAGGTTTAAGAATAATTAGAAGAAAGTGATTAAAAATGATATGGTATTATTAAAATTTATAGAAGACCACAATAGAAAACTTTTGTGTGCCTAGATACATATATAAGATCTCTAGTAAAGAGAGTTTTGTAGTTCCCATATATCTTTTAGCATTTTCCTCTTGTTGTTAGCCTAAATTGTTAAATATATAATACTTACCTCTTACTTAAAGTTTTAGTCTCTTTTTTCTTACTTAACTTGATTAATTATGATTATAACGGCGGCGGCGACGACGATGATTATTATTATTAGTACTTTTTTGTATTATTTAGTTTATTTTATATTTTATATTTTATTACTAAGTATTTATTATTTATTTTTAGTTTTATTCATTTTGTTTTCTTGATTATTTATTATTTATTACTTATTATTATCATTTATTTCTATTTCTATTTTAATTTATTTCATTTTACATGATGGTCATTTAGAAATAGTCTGTTTACTAGTTATGAATAAAGCTACATATTACTGATCCTCCTAAGATTCTGTATATCAGCGAAATTTTTATTAAATTGTCATTTTTATTGTTGTTGTCGTTGTTATTATTGTTTTATTTAATTAAATTCAATTTAAATATTACTTATAAAATCTAATTTATTTTTACTCTTAATTAATTATATGTAATTCAAATTTTAATTTTTAGAATAAAAAACTATTAAAATAGGAGAGTTTCTACTCTCTTAAAGACAATAAATTTACTTTTTATTGACCCCCAATTAATTAATTAGTATATTTTTCATGCGTATAAATTTGTCCCTTTATGTATATCCCAAATGTACAAAGTTTTATGCACCTCAATGCATTGCAAACACTAAAAAAAAACAACAGGAAATTTCAAATCCTATGATGAGACGAAGTGACGAAACTCCTGCTGTTTTCAACTAGAACAACAATTACATCTTCTAATATATGTTTTTATTAACCCCAACTAATTATGTTCTTCCATGTCTATCAATTTGTCCCATTACTTTATTTATATAATATATCTATCCCAAATGTACAAAGTTTTTTGAACGTCAATGCGTGGCAAACACGTAAAACAACAACATGATTTGTCAAATCCAGTGATGGGACGAAGTGACGAAACACCAGGTGTTTTCAACATTCAACTACCACAAAAATTACATCTTTTAATCCAAAAATTTTTATTAACGCCAAGTAATTGTGTTCTTCCATGTGTAAATTTGTCCCATTACTTTATATATATATCCCAAATGTATAAAGTTTTATGCATGTCAATGCGTTGCAAACACGTAAAACAACAGGAAATTTCAAAATCCTGCGATGGGACAAAGTGAAATACAACAACAATTAAGTCGTAAATCCCGTTCCATAGTAGGCTGCCAACCCAATCGTGGTCTTGCCGATGGGTCATGCACCCTATAAATATTCGTCTTCCAAGGCCGACAGCTCCATCCACTTCACTTAGGTTACTTCTTCTATCACCATGGCCTCATCTTCAGCTAGTTTCACCTCCAAATTCTTGTCAGGTCTGGTGGCTTCAGCTATATTAGTCCAAATCACTACAGCTGGAGACCCTGACATTCTATCTGACTTCATAGTCCCTCCAAATGTAACCAATGTTGATGGCTCCTTCTTCACCTTCACTGGTCTGCGTTCACTCCTGAGTTCACAGGCACAGCAACCACAAGCTTTCCAGATCTCAAAAGTTCGCATGGTCGAATTCCCAGCTCTTAATGGACAGAGCGTATCATATGCTGTTCTTCAGTTCCCTGGTGGCACTGCTAATCCACCACACACGCATCCTCGAGCATCTGAGCTACTGTACCTTGTCGATGGCTATCTTCAAGTAGGGTTTGTTGACACAACCAACAAGCTGTACTTCCAAACCTTACAAACGGGTGACATATTCGTGTTCCCTAAGGGACTAGTTCACTTTCAGTACAACGTTGCAGGGCAGAAAACTGCTGTCGCTATTTCTGCCTTCGGGAGTGCAGATTCAGGGACTGTATTGCTTCCGACTACCCTTTTCAGTACTGGGATTGATGACAACATCTTGGCTAAGGCCTTTAAAACTGATATTAACACCATTCAAGCTCTGAAAAAGGGCCTCTCACCACAGCCGTGAGGACTTGCTTCCAAGTCCAGCTATTACATTTTCATTCCTAGCTAACTAGCTAGCTTTCCTGATCTGTTTGCATCCCCAATAATCTCCATTAAACCACTGTTGGTTTATCTTCATTTTCTTTAATTTTCTGTCCAGTAATCATCCTTAATCACCACGCATTCGTGATTATGGTTGTCGTCGGCAATTAATGCTTCGAATACTACTTAATTTTAGTGTTCTTGGCATCACATCCTCTGAGAAAGAGTACATGAGGCGCACGACACGAGGAAATGTTAAAAATAGAAACATGGAAATTGAAATTTATTAACACCATTTTTAATTAAAGATTAAAAAATAGATAATATTTTATTTTATTAACTACTTGAATTTTATTTTAAATAATGAATAAATATCTCTTCATAATTATCAACATCCTTTAATCAAAGTCAACTCTTCCACTAAATTTTTATTTTCCTAATTTGTTAAGACTAAAAATGACTAACTTAATCTATATATGGTACGTCAATATGATACGGAATATGGTACCAAAGTATATAGTTGGTCATATTATTTCAGTTACTTCTTATCCTTTGTCATTCGGACATACTAAGATTCAATATTAGAACTTTTATCAGATAAAAAGTTTTTACATCATTAATCACTAATTAGATTAGAGTAAATTACAAATTATGAAACTTCAGTAGTAATTTTTACGTGCTTTTGAACATATATAGAAGTTCAATTCGATTGATGAGATGAAGAATTAAGAGGCATGAGTAGCATAATCTCATCTTGAATTCGTAAGTGGACTCTGCTCCTATATGTGCAAACAATTATACTTCAAATCTTATTTCGCGGCTACAACAAGAAATGCTACATCGATTTAATTGGTTCTTCTTAACTTGACGGCCTCATTCATATTCGATCTCGGGGCTATACTATTCTAGTCTAGAACATGTTACCCCGGCGCTAGCTTTGAGATTAATGTTTCCATTTGTATCGCAAAACTTGACCTTCAAAATGGTTGCACCAGTCTCGGCGGCATAGCCACTTCATTATGGAACTCACCAAGTAGAGTAAGTGAGGTGTTCGTCATTCTCAAAGTGTATATAATGCCAAAAGAAGAATCAATCTGGTTTTTGTGGCAAATGAGCAGGCTATTCAATCCTCGAAATGCTATAAGAACAACTCACGAAAGATTAATAGAAAGCAAGCTTTTTTGAGGTGTATCTGTATCACCAACTTGTTAGTTATATGTCAACTACGATAAGAGATAGACTAGCCACCTAACATATCACGGGCTGATCTAAGGTCATGCATGATGACCAAGTACGAGAAACATAAGTAACCAGTTCCGGTCCTCCGCATGATAAAAAACTGAAATTGCCATATCAATCTTTGACATCGATTCTAGAGTGTAGACTGTAGAGGGTAGTTAAGTCTCCGTAAATATGGTATGACTAAGAACTTTAACTAGACTCGTTATAAATTAGAACCATCGTGAATATTAAAAGCTCTATAATATTGCCTCTTTAATAGATAATAATAACTTTCCTTCAAAATAATAATAATAATAATAATAACTCACATTATTTCTGTATCCAACTATTAATAAAACATGTAAATTAGAAAATATATACAACTAATTGAATTGATCTTTTATATATCTTATATTAAATAATTATTTTATCACAATAAATTAAATTATTATATTAGTTCAATTCAATTAATTTTATATATTTTTTAACACTGATTAGATTTTATGCGACGAAAGTTTGCTATAAGCGGCAATTATAGAGTTGGGTTTAATTGGTGCTTTGTTTTTTAATCTAAAAACACATTTATAACGAACGTCAAATCAGTTAAACATAACCACATCTATCTCCATCTACGATGGATATTAGTCACATCAACATCTTTGTGTCAAATGGAGAACGTGATAATCTTAATTATGTTGAGGTTTTTACTGGAATAAAAATAAGATTTATGAAGGTTAAACTTGATGAAAAGAAGTTTGTTTAATCTTCTCTCTATATATTCCTTTGATCAAGTATAATCTTACAATCAGTGCATGTTAATTCGCCATATTAGTATATAATCCCGAAAGAGAAGAGGCTTTAGTTTTTAAAATCATCCGAAAAGAATGTGGATAAGTATTGTTTCGAATGAATATGCAATTGTAGATTCATGTTTCTTGTAGGGAGGGAGATCGTCTGATTCTTAATGCCGTGCCTTTTGTGCTTGAGCAATCCTTTCCATCTAATTTATTATAATAAATGATTGAGATAACTTGAACACGGAGCAGTGATTAGCACAAGATAGACGGAAGAGTACCCTTTGAGTTCGAGAGGATGAAAATGGAGTCAATAATTGCCTGGCAGTGGCACCGGCCGGACGCCTTAAAAGCTACGTGCAGTTATTTGGAGGCAGTTCATTTGTGGTTGGAAGCTCTGCCACATGGATCCTATGTACGTACAACTTTGACAGTTTGCACTTGGGATGCCACGACTAAAATATAGACAGAGAGCCCTATGATAAGAATTAATATTAAGCCTAATTTTTAATATTTTTATATTTAGTTAATATGAGATACTTTAATAATCTATTTCAAATGTAAGCAGTAATTAGTAATAAGTAATCAGATTAGTTTGTTGAAATTGGGCATTTAAATAAACAATCAGAAAATTAATAATTCGGATCAAAATTACTATAATATTATATTAGAATTGATATGATCAAGGTATATAACCTATTAACAAGAATTAGGCTTATGTTAATTAGTGTCAAAATGACTAGAACTAATCATTTAAATAGTTACCCTTATCAATTATAAACCTTTTTATATTTTTATATTTAGTCAATATAAAATACTCTAACAATTAACGTCTAATTATTAAAAATATATAATAATTTAATAATTTAAAATTAAATAATATACTCACCTCTTCGTGTAAGATATGCTTAATTCCTTCACATAAGAAATCCGTAAAGGATTCTTAACGTAAAGAGTCCCTGCTTGACTCTTTTAAACAAGACCATGAAGATTGCTTGCGATTCAGAATCATTTATCATGAAGAGTGCTCAAGAAATAGAATCATTTATCAGATTCAGCCCAGCTAATAGCTGCAACTTGTTTTACTTTTCGCAGCAGGATCAAATTATAGAGATGTCTAAGCATTATTTAATTTGGACTTCTTATATATTTATTTAGTATGAAACTAGCATAATATGTATCTTATAATTACAATAAAATCCTAGATGATAGAGGGATAGGAATATCTCTATGATGATGATTACTCCATATAAATAATGATGAAGCCATGTAAATTTTTTTCTACAAGAAAATATTTGTGACCAAATGAGAAACATAAAATATTGATGTAAACATAAAAAAGGAATTTACGTTGATCTAAGATATGATAAAACAGAAATCAAAACGAATGAATAAGAAGATAACTCGGCTCGATCACCGACTCGTAGTCCACTGGAATAGACACTCAAGAGTACTCCGAGTGAGGGTTCAGGCACCGCACTGCTTGGTGGAAAAACCCTATCAAAGCAAAACTCGAATTGGAGTGGAGAGTCGTAGAAATGGATGGAAAGGTTGATATGCACAATAACTTGTACTTTGATTTACCTAATTTCTTATAACTAAGTGATCAGTGTGCTAAATTTTGTGAAGAAAGAAACATTGTTCTCCATCAACCCATACAAAGAACTAACAAAAGTTGAAGAGTATGAAGGAATCGAAGAAGAGAAGTCTGAAGATGATGGAGTCAGGAGCTCTCGAATGTTCTAGTCAGCGGACAAAGCAAATGACAAAATCAAAGGCAGACTCACGTGACATACACTCCAAAGTACAAACCAACACACTACCGTTTCAACATGTATGAAAGACTCCAATAAGAAGCATTGTCGTTTTACACAAATTGAGAAGTGAAGTCACAGTTGTTTACATTACAAGGAAAAGATATTCAGCAACAAATAAACATAGATTTGATGAAACGTTGTGTCAAGGAGGGAAGCACAAAACACTGTCGTAACATATATGAAGAAGGTCAAAACGCACAGCAGAGGGTGGCATATTAATGAGTCACGTGAGAGGCACAATGATAATATCTGGTTCAAGCAACATCATCCGAGAGTCTCAATCTTCATCAGCCATAAAAGAACAACTCATCAGTCAACAAGATAACACACTTCATTTTCTATTCATTGTATTCAATCATCTGTGAGTGAAAAAAAATTATCAAGTGAGAAAAATATCAGAGTGCTAGAGTACTTACAGTGAGTACTAGGAGAGTTTGAAGACTCTTGCAAGTGTTTTGAGAAAACACTCATCTCTGTACAAGTTCTCATATATTTCTTTTATACTAGTGAAAATCACCACATTAGTGGGAACCTTGGATGTAGATAGCCTTGAGGCTGTCGAACCAAGTAAAAAGATTGGTGTTCTTTATTTTTCTGTATTCCATAACATCTGCAATATTTACATATCTTGATCAGTCTTGTTTTCAGATTTTAATAGTACAGCATAATTAACCCAACAGAAGTAGTATCAGAGCATATTGGAACCTCCTGGGGCATTTCTTGGTCACTCAAAACATCAAAGAATCATCAAGAACTCTTTGTAAGTAAAGGTCTGTCATTTCTTTATATTTACAGTCACTATGGTAGGAAAAGAAATGGATGTGTTTACTGGAAAAGAAGACAATTCACCATCTGGAAACTCCAGATGCAAGCTCTTCTTGAGTCTTATGATTGCTATGGGGCTATTGAAGATCAGTATGATCTTGAGACTGATCCAGTAAAGAAACTGAAAATGCAAAGCTTTGCTTCACTTATCACCAACAATGATAAGAAAAGTGCAGAATTGTAATACTGCACAGAAGCTATGGATTAAACTTGATGAACTTTATGCAAAGAAGTGTCTTCCTAACAAGATGACACTCCTCCACAATCTTGCTAACTACAAGATGAATACCTCTGT
>JAOSBO010000210.1:4514951-4526355 GCA_027563915.1 Erythroxylum rotundifolium | reverse complement strand
CTTCTTTAGTTTAGATCCTTATTACTGGCAGGGGTTCCTCTCTTCAAGATTGTCTTTAAGGGAACTTGCCTGTTTGATCATATCTTTTTTTGAGCGTGCGTCCAATACGTCTAAACTTGATATGGTTACCAAGTGTCCCCTACCTCTTGCAAGGTTGATGGGTAATTTGGCACTTGAAGCCTTATCGTAACAGAAGGCTGCAACAGTTCAGTGAATGTGTATTTGCATTTGCTTTAGTATGTTGTACAACTGATCCACATAAGTGCTGTTTCAGAACTTGAAGGTTTTAAAATGTGAATGCCCAAATGATTAAATGGATCAATATATAAAGAAATTTTAGAAAGAGAAAAGGTGACGATAGCGAAAAGGTGACGGACGTCTTTTTGTATAGCGTTAGTATTCTTGGTTCAGCTTCTTCTCCGGGAGCGATCGTGTTAGCGTCATGGAGACCCTCGGCCACGAGGGCCAACAAGCCAAACGCAGCCGGCTGAAGGAAGAGGATCCCACACCGCCTCACTACTCCCCCGAATACTAGTGAGTTCGTTAGCGCGAAGGAGCAGTCGGCAGGAGTTCGTGAGATCTCGCGGGCAGCACGGTCGGACTTAGGCAATGGGTATGGTCCCTGGACATTGGTGTAACGCCGGAATCGGACACCAAACGTGCAACTCTAGGAAGGGGACGGTTCAATAAGCCAACGGTTAGAACCTAAGAGCGTAGGCTCAAGGTTCAAGTTCCTGCCAGAGGAGGGAACTAAGGGTGAGGTGAGTACGGGGCTGTCAGTGGCACCGTCTCTTACCTATGCAGTTGGGATGGGATAGAATGGACATAAGCATGGGTTACCTGAAACAAATAGGAAGCGCCAGAAGGGGGCCAACCTGAACGGCCTAAGAAGGCCCAACCAGGTGGGCCCTAAAAACAAACAACATGGACCTATCCAGTCAGGCCGTTGACCCATCTGCCCAAGCCCAGCCCAAAATCATTCTGGCCCAACTCCAGCCAACAGAATCCTCCCAGCATATAGCCGTCGAGCTTCCCACCCACACAGCAATGCTATGTGATAGCATAGATCTCGCAACACGGATCCCAGCAGACCAATCACACCTCATGGAGGGTGTGGGGAGGGCAGAGGTTGCGAGTAGGCCCCGAGAGAGCGCCTCGCCCCTTACCAGTGAACATCCAGACCCAGATAATGAGCCAGTATGGATGATGGACTCCACCCCGGCCTGGGGCCAAACCGAGGGAGGGGACCAGCTGCCACACGATCAAGTACTACAAGATGTAGTACACGTCAGCGAGGCCATCGCGTAGGACTAGGGTATTCCGTTCATCCTCTCCTTTTATTGATTATGGCTATAATCTTTTGGAATTGTCAAGGGGCTGGGAGCTCCAAATTTCTTACTATTTTACGCAATCATATTCGTACCTAAAAATCGAGTATCCTCGCGCTGTTGAAACCTCACATTAGTCATCCCAGAGCCGAGGTTGTCCTGAGCAGTTTCGAGGAGCTGGTTGCTGCGCACTGGTCTCCCCCTGAGGGATCTGTGCCCCAGGCATTAAAAATTCTATCCTACCAACTGACATCCTAGTTCAAGTTGGAAGTTGGAAGCATTCCTACCAGGAAGAAATACCTTTTCGCCTAGCTGGCAGGTATTTAGCGAACTATGCACAACCACAATATGAACTATCTACTGGCACTGGAAGATCGTCTCAGCAAGGAACTGCTGCAGGTGCTATGTGAGGAGGAGCTTAGTTGGCATCAAAAAGCGCGGTGTGACTGGATATCCAAAGGGAACTGCAATACCAAATATTACCATACCATCACTCTTACCAAAAGAAAGCAAATTCTTATCAGGAGCCTCAAAGACCATTGCGGAGTTCTCGTGTCGAAGCCCGACTTTTTGCGCCTTCTAGCTTAGACCTATTTCGAACAGATTTATAAGAGCGACGAGCATCACCCTCGGACGTTTCCAATTTCAGGAGCATTTCCAGTGTTATCTTCTAAGCGATTTCACGTTCTCGAAGTACCCGTACATGCCAATGAGATTCGGAACTCGGTTTTTGTCTTAAATCCCAACAAAGCCCCCGGAGTGGATGGGTTCAATGCGCTCTTCTTCCAAAGTCAATGGTCGACGCTAGGACCGTCGGTGGTGGCTTTTATCCAACAAGTTTTACGGTTGGAACGATGGGAATCCGAACTGAACCAAACCCTCCTAGTTCTGATTCCTAAGGTTCTCTCTTCGTTAAATATTTCGCAATTCTGCCCCATCAGCCTATGTATGATGATGTACTAAACCCTCTCGAAGGTGCTAGTGAACCGCTTGAAACCCCATATGGACTAACTCGTCGAGGCCAATCAATGCAGTTTTATTCCAGGGCGCAAAATTACAGATAATATCATCCTAGCTCAGGAGATCATCCACTCGATGCGACTGCTAAAGGGGAAGACCAGTTATCTAGCCCTTAAAGTCGACCTCGAAAAAGCGTATGATACACTCAATTGGGACTTTATCAGCGACACTCTGTCGGAGATTGGCTTGCCTGTTTACCTAACCTCCTTCATAATGAAGTGTGTGACTACAGTGTTAATGCAAGTCATAAGGCAAGGTATCCCTTCCGAGTCTTTTACTCCCTCTAGGGGAATCTGCCAAGGGGACCCTCTCTCGCCATATCTATTTGTGTTGTGTATGGAACGGCTAGGACATCTCATCTCCAAAGAGGTGGCCCAGGATCATTGGAAACTGATCAAGTTGAGTCGCACACAACCCCTCATATCCCATCTTTTCTTTGCAGATGATCTTGTCCTATTTGCCGAAGCTGCGGAAGTTGAAACACAGGTTATCCGGCGAACGATGGAAGTTTTCTGCCAGGCTTCAGGGCATTGAGTTAGTACGACTAAAACAAAGGTCTTTTTCTCTAAGAATGTCTCGTGGAATGCTAGGGACCGTCTTAGTCAACTAATGCACGTGACTAGTTCTCCCAATCTGGGGAAGTATCTAGGAGTTCCACTGCTACATGAGCGCCCTACAAGAAGCACTTACCAATACATCCTCGAGAAAGTACACAACAGGTTGGCGGGGTGGCGAGGACGTTCCCTGTCCTTTGCTAGATGAGTGACACTAACCCAGTTAGTCATTGCATCCTTACCTGTTTATACTATGCAAATTGTGCGTCTTCCCCATCAGCTTTGCGATTAGCTCGAAAAGCTTATGCAGGACTTCATCTGGGATTCGATGGGAGGGTAGCGGAAAACGCACCTGGTGAACTGGGAGGAAGTTTGCAGACCTAAAGCAGCAGGGGGCCTAGGGATTAAAAGATTAGGTTCTACAAACGATGCTCTCCTCACCAAACTAGGTTAGGAACTGCTTACGAACCATACAGTGTCACGAACCCAGTCCATTCCCTATTCGGTTGCTCAAGGCCGTGCCTCATCATGCTGGTGGGTCATAGCTGCAATTTGGCCTATTGTAAAACGGGGACTATCTTGGACGTTGGGTAATGGTCAACGAATCCGTTTCTGGCTCGACAACTAGGTGGCGGACTGGAGTCCCCTTATCGATCTAGCGGTGGCTCCTCTGCTGAAAAAAGCTCTTTCCAATACTGTGGCGGAATATATCACTGACAATGGATAATGGTGATGGAGCTCGTTCCACCACTATCTGCCCCATACTGTGTGCATGGATCTTGTGCAAATCCACCCAAACCGGTTCGCAGGGGAGGAAGATTCAGTCGCTTGAGGCCCAACCACACATGGGGGATTTATTGTTGAATCAACTTATGGCCTTGTCAAGGACCAGCTCCCGCCAGACAACCCTAGGGTTTGGGATCTCATAAGGAAATGGCTAGGGTCCCAACGCATTCGAACCTTCCTATGGTTGGCGGCTAAGGCTAAACTACTCACCAACCAACAACGAGTGCTTCGACATCTTTCGGTAGATAGCCGTTGCCACGTTTGCGGTCAGGAGGAATCTACCTTACATGTATTAAGGGATTGCCAACGGGTGCAAGCTTTCTGGTGTCAATTCTTCGCCACTGTGGTGAATACGGGGTTCTTTCACCAAGAGGAGTTGTGGTTGCTGACAAACCTCAGGCAACGGTTTCATGTTAATCACACCAGATGGTCGCGGGTGTATGGTATTACCTATTGGTTCCTGTGGCAATAGCGGAACAAAAGTCTTTTTGAGGACGAGTTTACCTGGTCGGAGCATGGATTGCGGTAATGTATGGGACTATGTTGAATGGATCGAACGCGCGCAAATCATCGAGTCCAGAGTGTTTCCATAGCAGGGACTGGCCTAGGGGCAGTCAGTCGGATGGGTCAAACCACCAGACGAGTGGGTCAAATTAAACACTAATGGGGCAGTCAACCGGGCTACTAGTCTCACTACTGCTGGGGGTTTAATCAGGGACAGCCAAGGAAAGTGGTGTGGTGGGTTTGTCCACAACATTGGTGAGGGGTCACCATTAATTGCGGAGCTTTGGGGTGTTCACTCGGGACGTCTTTTCACTTGGGCCCAGGGTCACCGATGTCTCGAAGTCGAAGTGGACTCCCTCGAAGTCATTAATATATTATCCTCCTCCCCTATAGTTCTAACTGAGCCTAATGTTTTGATTGCAGGTATACGGGACTTGATCTACCGTAGCTGGGAGGTGAAGTTCCAACACGTTTATCGCGAAGGCAACCAGTGTGCGGATCGTTTGGCAACACTAGCAGCTTTCTTCAACCCAGCCCTGCATTTCATCCCGGAGCCTCCGTCTCTGCTTACCGATTTCCTACATCATGATCAGCAAGGATTCTTGTACCACTGGCATTTGAGTTAATTAGTTTTCGTTTTTGTTATAAAAAAAATGTGAATGCCCAACCAATTAACATTTCAATCTCTTCATGGTAATTTAATTAGATCTACCATTTTTTGCCCCCTCTTACAATCAAAATCTACAAGAAAAAGTGAAAGTTTTGCTCCTACACAAGCAAGTCCAAGCTCCAAACCGAAGTAGTTTTAATAACAAGTGTGAACTGACCTTAAATGTTTCAAATAAAATTATATCTGAATCTTACTCTTTTTTTTGTGTCGTCAAGTTTTACCGAATAAAACAAGTTTGTGCAGCGATATGATCAGTGCAATTCAACAGTTCAACCTAAATCGGTTTACGTAAAACAGTACTAAAGTGCATTGAACCTGGTACAAATAAGTTCAAAAACTATATAAGCTAAAGCCTCCACACATCTTATTTATATTTCTCGCAAAACAGATAAATATAACATTGTATAGCTTGAAAGTGATTATTTGAGTCACTCTTGTCAATAGGATAGTGACTTGAAATTCTAGTTGTGCATAGTTGATGTGGGATGATATCCTTGTGGAGGCTATGGAGTGGTAGGTGGCTAATCAAATGGTGGAGGAGGGTAAGATGAATAGAAAATTGGAGGAGATTGTGCATGCACAGATGGAGTTGGTTGATATGTTGGAGTTGGTGGAGGTTAGTAAGTTGGTCCAGAAGGTGGGGTTTTTGGATGATGGTGAGGATGTGGATGTTTATGATGAGATGGTGGAGAACTTGGAGGTTTGTATGTTGGAGTTGGCCAATGGTTTTACTGGGGGCATTTGGCTCTTATGGACAGATGACATCGATTTTACCATTATGATGGCGCATCGACAATTTATTCACATGCATGTCCAGTATGACTTTGTTCAGTTTTCTTTGACCGCGGTTTATGCTAGCCCTCAGGTGGCTACACAAAATTTGTTATGGCCTTACTTAACTTGGATTGGTAGCACGATCACTTTACCTTGGCTCCTTGGCGGCGATTTTAATGCAAAAATGGCCAAAGACGAGAAAAAGGGAGGGTCGTCTACCAATCCGATTATGAACAAAAAATTCCAGAACTGTATGCACTTATGTGGTCTACACGACAAGGGGTACGAAGGGGCTAAATTTATATGGCGCAGGGGGAATATACAAGCCTGACTAGATCGGGTGTTATGTTCGTCGCACTGGATGGAAACCTTTCCCTATGCAACTAATACCCCCCTCCCCTACTTAGGGTCTGACTATAGGCCACTACTAGTCAATCTCGATGGTAGCGCCTGGAGGTCTGTGAACACACCAGCTTTTCGCTTCCAATCCGCATGGTTTACGCATGCTGATTTTGATAGGCTAATGGAGGACCATTGGTGTACTTCCGGGGTCAGATTTTTGTAATTCCCTCGAAACGTTCTCCACCAAACTCTGGCATTGGAACCATAGTGAATTTGGTAATATATTCCATTGGAAAAAAATGTCTGCTAGCACGATTAGCAGGCATTCAAAAGATCTTGGATGTGGAGTAGTCAGAATCCCTGCAGCTTCTTGAAGAACAGCTACGGCGTGAATTAATCCATGCCCTGTGTGAAGAGGAGATCTACTGGCATCAACAATCCCACAATGTTTGGATTTCTTAGGGTGATCGTAATACTAAATTCTACCACACCTTGACCTTGACCAAACGGAAGCAAAATGCGTATCACTCGCCTTATAAATAACGATGGCCTAACGCTTACAAATCCTATGCAGATGAGGCAATTGGCCAAAAATTTTTTTGAACCACTGTTCACCAAGCCGACTGAAATGGGACATGGTGGGTTCGGCTGTTGTCGCATATATTCAACGACTATTCCAACCCGGAGGCTGGGACCCATAGGTGAATAAAACCATCTTAGTATTAATTCCCAAAGTTCCCTCCCTGGTCTTTCTGACTCAATTCAGGCCTATCAGTTTATGCACAGTTCTCTATAAAATCATCTCGAAAGTGATTGTCAACCGGCTAAAGCCCCACCTTGACTCACTGGTAGCACAGACACAATGTAGTTTTGTACCTGATCGACATATTACAAATAATATAATTATCGCTCAGGAGGCCATTCATTTGATGCGACGAAAAAAAGGACAGACCGGTATACTGGCTATCAAAGTTGATCTTGAAAAAGCTTATGATCACCTCTGATGGGACTTTATCCAAGACATGCTCCAGGACATTGGCTTTCCGACTTCCCTAATCAATCTCATCACGACCTGCATATCCACGGTCTCCATGCAAGTCTTCTGGCATGGGACCTTGTTAGATCGTTTTAATTCGACTAGGGGGCTCAGACAAGGTGACCTATTATTGCCATACCTCTTTGTTCTCTGTATGGAACGGCTAGGACACCTGATTTCTAGTGAGGTTACCAACGAACATTGAAAACCTTTTTATCTTAGCCGTCAGGGGCTGCCCGTTTCTCACCTTTTCTTTGCTGATGGTTTGATCCTCTTTGTTGAAGCCACATCCATACAAATCCAAGTCATTTTACTAGTGTTGGATTCTTTTTGCCATGCTCCAGTACAAAAAATCAGCAATGATAAGACCTGATTTTCTTCTCCAAAAATGTCAACCGAGATACGGTCTGAAATCTCAGCCGAGCGGCCCAATTCACTATCACTAATAATCTTGGCAAATATCTTGGTATGCCTTTGCTTCATGAGCATACATCTAGGAGAACCTATCAGTATTTACTGGACAGGGCCCAGCAGAGGCTCACAGGATGGTGTGCTCGGGAACTATCCCTCGCAAGGCGTGTCACTCTTATTCAATCAGCCCTTTTGTCCCTCCTGATTTACACCTTGCAAACAATGCGTTTACCACAGAACCTCTCTGATGATCTGGAAAAGCTTATGCGCGATTTCCTATGGGGTAACTGTCCAGGGAGAAAGAAGATACATTTTATTCGTTGGAAGGAGGTCTGCCAGCCCAAAAATAATGGAAGGTTAGGTATAAAGCGACCACACATAACAAACGATGCACTCCTGACCAAGTTAGGTTGGTCAGTGATCTCTCGCCCGAATGAACTCTGGGTGCAAATCCTCCACGCCAAATATAAAGTGGCCAGTAACTACTTCCCTTTAGCCGTGGATCGACCAGGGGCATCTACGGTATGGAGAGGGATCGCCGCAACCTGGCCTTATGTGTGTTGAGGCAGCTAGTGGCGTATCGATAATGGCCACCGGGCCTAATTCTGGTTAGATGGATGGGCTGGAGATTGGGGTCCTGTTAACAGTGTCGACCTCCCCGCCGTCGGAGAGTATGATCCACGCTACAGTTAGGGACATGGTCCAAGAGGATGCCACCTGGAACTGACCCTCTTTCCAACAGTACCTTTCCTCATTAGTCTGCATGACCATTGCGGCTATGGTTATTGGCCCTCTTTCCAACGGATACGTGCATTCCTGTGGTTATTGGCCAAAAATAAACTGATTATTAACAAGGAGCGAGTGACTTGGCATCTCGCCACGGATTCCAAACGCCCTTTCTATCAACACGAAGAATCTGTTTTGCATGCAATTAGAGATTGTCGCAGAGTTGCCTACTTCTGGAGACAATTCCTTGGAGTGAAGAGGGATAACTCTTTTTTCCATAGGACTCTCAAATCGTGGTTGCTCACTAACCTGGGCAACAGGCATCAAGGACAACATGTAAAGTGGGCGATTATTTTTGGCACGGTCTATTGGTTTGTCTGGCAGTAGAGAAACAAATGTCTTTTTGAAGAGAGCTTTCACTGGCCCATTCAAGGACGCCGAATAGTCTTAGAATATGCTGACGGGATCGAGAAGGCGAAGGGAGTGATCGACCGAGTCATCTCGACAGTGGGGGCTCCTATAGGAACTCACATCAGATGGGCTCGCCCACCGGAAGGCTGGGTCAAAATAAATACCGATGGGGCTGTTAAGTCCAGATCCGATATTGGCATAGCTGGGGGCCTAATTCGCGATAACAACGGACATTGGTGTGGCAGATTCTTAGAACGCATTAGGCTATGCTCTCCGTTTCAGGCTGAACTTCGTGGGGCCCTCATTGGTCTACAATTGGCTTGGGACTTAGGACACCGACAAGTGATTTTAGAGGGAGACTCACTGGAGGTAATTAATATTCTCTCTTCTTCTAACCTTTTGTGTTTTGATGTGTCACAGGAAATTAGGGATTTCCAAGAACTGTAGCGGTGCGATTGGGATATTCAGCTGCAGCATGTTTATAAGGAAGGCAATCGGTGCGCAGATCAGCTAGCGCATTTAACCTCGTTCACTACTACGGGAACTTAGATTCTCCGTGATCTCCTTGAGCAATGTCTATCGGTCTATACACAGGACTTACAGGGCCTCTCGTTCCTTCGTCGAGTGTGACTGTATTTTCGTAGATTTGGTTCTTTTTTTCTTTTGTATCAAAAAAAAAGAAACTCGTCATGTTAGGACAAAATTTTCAAATAAGTTTGAATTTAATTTAAAAATTGATAAATTTTTAATTTTTTAATTTAAATTTTAAACTCTTATTTTTTAATTCTAATTTTATCCATTGGAATGTCAAATCAAAATGACAACTTTACGATAAATCAATAGAAATACATGAATTACGTAAGAAAAATCTTGGTAGGGAGAGGATTAAAGATCATCTCATGTCATCCATGCTCAAAGACTGCTATTGATTAAATCATGTATTTGGGCTAGTTAGCTAGTTTTGTCAATAAATTAGTTTTAGTGAAGAATTTTTTTTTAACATAGGAATCCACGGCTGTTATCATTTAGATACGCAATGGGTAAACCTCCGGCTTGACGCAATAGCCTGCAAATCACGCCAACTAGGTACTCAGTACTAGGCAAGCCTTGTACGATAGACTCAATCGAGAGAGTGTAAGTAGGGGGATTTAAACACAAGACCTTTTGGCCCTTTGCCCTCCACTTCACCAACTCGATAACCCCTTAAAAGACTTGGTGAAGAATATGATATCATTTTAATTAAAAATTTTAAATAAATTATTAATTAAGAGGATTTATATTTTTAAATTAAACTATATACATTTCCCTTGATTTAACGGATTAATTTAAATCAACTCTTAAAAAAATTATCAATAAATTGCAATAAAATTTATAGAAAAGTTTAGATTGAATAACAAATTTTGATTTAATTAAATTCAAATATAATAACAAAACTTTAAACTTTTAGTCAATCTAAAATGAGTTAAATCCTTTATACTAATCAGCGCAGACTAAGTGTATCAAAAAAAACATGGTCAAGGTCTAGTGTAATGTAATTATAAAGAGCCTTTCGAATCGTTCATGAGAAGGTTAAAAAAAAGAAATATAGAATACCTGATTTTGGTTTTATCTTGACTTCTGTAGCAAATTTTTGTGGCCAAAACGAGCACCAATCCTTCGGCACCTTCATGACAACTATTCATTGACATGTGGTTAACGTCTTTCTACAATTATCTCAATAAGTAAATGCTCTTAATGAGTTAAAGAATTCGTATGCTTACGAGTGATATGAGCAACTGTAAGAAACCTTAACCTTTATATATACCTTTCATATCATATTTCTCCATCATAAGTCTGATGCAAATTCGATCAACATTAATCGAGATTCTTTTTTCTCCTAAAATTTGTCTCATTGTGAAGTTGTCGGAGTCAAATTGCTTCAAAGAAAGAGTTTTGAACTTATGATTGTGAGAAGGGATGACATTGGCCGGCTCTGGTTGGGACCTGGCCTAGGAACGAACTAATTATTTAAAAAAAATTAAAATGACATCGTTCGATCCCAATCAACATGGACCTAGGCCCTTCTGTTATCTCTAATCGTGTAATTGAATTGAAGTGGAAAGAGTAAAAAGTGTCCACCTAGTATTTTTGTTAATAAAATACAATCAATTCAATTTCAAAACCAATGCAGAGTATCCTCTTTTCCTCTCCCATGCCACCATCCAATTGAAGTCACGTCTCAGTATTTGATCTAATACAGATACAGTGGCCATCGCGATTCTGTACTCGGTGGTGGCTAAGGGCACGATGGTGTTGGCGGAGTTCAGCGCTGTCTCGGGGAACGCTGGAGCCGTTTCCAGAAGGATCCTTCAGAAACTTCCGTCGGAAGTTGATTCGATGCTTTGTTTCTCGCAGGATGGATACATATTTCACATACTCAGATCCGACGGCCTCACTTTCGTCTGTTTGGCCAACAAATCTTTTGGCAGTACGTATCTTCCGCTATCGAGTTGTGTCATTGTCTTCTATTTAGTAGCAATTGCCTGTTTTTGGTCCGCAAAAAGGTTGTGTCGTTGTCTTCTATTTAGTTGCAATTGCCTGATTTTGGTCCCCAGAAAGGTTGATGGTTTCTTCTATCGGTTCTGATTTAAACTCATCTTTCACATTATGTCGTTGCAATTATTTCGGTAGTTGGTGACTTCTATTGCAAGGCTTTATGATGCAAACCGAGAAGTATGCCAAGAAGAGGATAAGACTAAGCCAAGAAGAGGATAAGGTGTAACGCTTAGAGCAGACTTTACTACGCACCCAGGATCGTCCGTGAATGGATCAAATATGGAGAAAATTAAAATACCTGATTTTG
>JAOSBO010000210.1:4495822-4514851 GCA_027563915.1 Erythroxylum rotundifolium | reverse complement strand
AATGTATATATTATGTAAATATGAAAAATCAAATAAAAAGTTTAAATTGACTTGTTTATAGAGAAAGAGAATAATTATGATAACATTATCATTGCTATCTATTTTAAATAAATATAAATTGGTTTGTATTTTATTTTTTATATAAATATTTTTGTATAATTTGTGGGTAATTTCGTCTTACATTTTATTATAAATGATTATGTTATAATTTATAATTTATGAATTTTTAAAAATACACTTACAATTTTTTTAAATTGTCTTAAAAATTTTTAAAATATATTAAATGTCCAGGTCAACTCAGGCCTGACGGGCGGCCCGTGAATCGGGCGGCCCGTGACTCGGGCGGGCTGGGCCATGGGCCGACTAGTCTCGGCCCGCCACGACCCATATTTGGCCCACATGGGCGCAGTCACGGGGTGGACCATTCTCAGCCCGTCTGAATATCAGGCCAAGCCATCGCCGATTCAAGCCCAGCTCGACCTAGTGACATCTCTACTTGTGGTAGAGGTACTATTTCTATTTCAAGCTCCATAAAACGTTTAGCATCGGAAAATGTATTCGTCATTTAGGTTCAACGTTTGTTCCTTTACTTCGTCTTAGGTGTATTTGGTGACCCTGTGATTTGCTTTATGTAATATTGTTTCGAGATTGCTTACTTGGAAAATGTCATTGTGGTTCAATTTGCACTTTTTTGCCTGACATTAATTTCAATCCAGTTTTAACGACTTATTTTTATTTATGTTTCGGTCGTTCATGCATGCTTTTTTACCTTTCATTTTATAATTCGTATGTATGCTTGGGTTGAGTTTTCACTTAGAACCTTGCTCCTCCTGATATGACATTTCTGAATAGAATACCTGAGGACAGACATGTATTCTTCAGTGGGATAACTATCTATATCATTCTTTATTCCTGAATCTTAGGTGCTAGTGATAAGCTTAATGGGCTGGAGACACCAAGGTCTATTTTACAGATTCAAATCCAAGTTCAGATTTGAATAGATTTGACATGTTCATCACTCATCTTCATGATTATTATCCTTTGACTCCTCAAGGGCAAAAGCAAGTACCTCAGTTTCTAGGAGGTGGATAACTCCATCTGAACCTCTGGACAAACATTTGTCATGCTCATGAAATTGCTTAAAGTTTTAAGTTCATTAGTTAACCTTATGTCTAAACCAGAAGTTATAGTGTACACTGGTCTCTCTATGCTGGTTCTGACTTTGGGAGCTTTGCATCAAATTGATTTTGCTGCACTGCGCAATGCAGCTAGTGCATGGCATGACGAATTTGCTCCTCTACCAGAGCCCTTGCCTGTGGTTAATATTGCAGGCGCTACAAGTAATTATTCGCACTTGACACCTTACTGTTCTTGCATTACGCAATGTTTTTTTTTTAAATTGAAAGACATACATAGCACAAGCTAAAAGTTATGTACAACCCTTTACAAGGAAAACTAAAAATTACAGCCAAAACTACTTCACTACATCTCTACAACCTATCACTCTAGAGACAGCTATAATAACCAATTCATTCTAATTTCAGGACTAATGTCATCTTGTTTCCCTTTCGCTATGGTTAGCTCCTTTATCAATTGAACAATAGCCGTCGCAAGCTCATATTTTTGTCGGTCCTCATCCTTATAAAGCAGTTTATTCCGCTCCCTCCATATATGATATATCACCATCATGAATGATGTCTTGATCAGGAGAGTATCACGCTACCCTTTTTTAGAAAAAAGAACATCACTTAACACTTCAGTCCACGCATAGAGAATCTTGGGACTCTAAGCAAGTGCAATAATTTGCTCCTCACCGCTTTCGTGTAGTTACATTCCAAAAACAAATGATTCCTGCAATCATTGACATGTTTGCATAAAACACACAAGGGGTCAAAGGTACCAAACCATCTATCTTTGGTGCGCAATATATCTTTAATGGTAAGCCACAAAAAAATAACAGCTTTACGACATAAAACTTACATCCAAACCAAATCAGCCTAGGGGACCACTTCAGGAAAATTTCTCCTTATTTTATGTGCAGATTTGTTTGTAAACTCTCCACCGGAATGAACCATCCATAGGAATGTATTCGACTGTGTATTTAGCTGAACATCATTCACATGCTCATCGATCAAATATACAAACCTGCACTTGTTCATTCGCTCCCTCTCCCGAAAAATCCATGCCAACTTAGTATCCTTATGAAGCTTATTAAGAAGAGGTAATAATTCATTCCGCACCCATAAAGGACTATTATTACTCCAATTATGAAACCAAAACCAAGTATTCTCCCCATTTCCTACCCTACATTTGATATAAGGATAGATCAAGTCTCTAAGTTTCAACAAACTTTTAAAAATCCAAGATTGGTCATACCTCTCCATAGTTTGCCAAAAATTCTGCCCATTGAGTCGATATGTTTGCACCCACTTAACCCACATCGCTTCAGTGCCCACGAATAATCTCCATATTCTTTTTATCATCAAAACACGTTGCATTTGTGTAATGGGAATGATGCCTAATCCTCCGTATTTTTTTGGCACTGCAATATCACTTCATTTTACCTTAGCTCCCTTAAACTGATCATGCTTACCAGTCCATAGGAACGATTTGAGTATTTGCTCCATAACTCTGATCACCCTCCTTGGAATTACTACGTGAGCAACCCAATGTATATGCAAACTATTAAGAACCGAAATGATCAAAGTGACTCTAGCAGCTAGTGAAAGAAAACGATTTTGCCAAGCATATATTCTACCTTTCAATCTTTCAAGAAGAGGGAGGAAATCAGTATAATTGGTGTTGGATCCCATTTCTGAAGCCCAACGTTCGGAGTCATTAGAAGACGTGGGCGTGTGTAGTACCTTGAGGGTTATTTCCATGAACTCGTATTAGCCAACTTAGTCTCGTCTTCATTCTCGTAATATCCCAAAAATTTCCCATAATTTTAACACTTAAGATACAACAATCCATTCTTATGCTTATATCCTCAACTGTCACCCTAAACAAATCACTCATTTTTATCTCTTATTTTCATATCAAACTAAGTATATTTCAATCTCCATTCAAGCCTAAATATATAAGAGAAAAGCATTGGTGGGTCCACAATTTGCATATGTACATGATTTGGGACAATTAGCATAACTCTCACTAGGGGTGTCGGATTATGGTCATTCAAGCATGGTTTCGAAGAGTAATTCATGTTTTACAACTTCCGTGAAGACCCTGAAGAGAGATTCTTGCTATTTAGAGAGTAAAAATTTGCACATTTTTAAAATTGTCCCTAGAAGGTCCGCTTAACTGACATACGTCCCTTTAAATGGACATGGACTGGTCTGGGGACATTTTCAGACTCGAGAAGGTCCACTTAGCGGACATCAAGTCCGTCTAACGGATAGTTACGGGTCAAATTTCATATTTCTAACTCCTACAAGTTACCTATGACCCATCTTATGCATATCTATTATTCCTGACTCATTTTCCTCATCATTTTCACTTCCATTTCAACTCAATATCATTTACAATCAATTCATCATCTATGTTTGGTCATCATTCCAAAAACACAATCATTCAACTTATATACATTCATCATAAATTTCTGCTTATGTTCAACCTCATTTATCATCTTCATTTCGTCTCTAACTTATCACACTACTTCTTCCCATTTCAAGACACCATAGTACTTATGACACTACTTCTTCCCATTTCAAGACACCACATTACTCTTATTCTATTAGATCAAAATGGAAAAACTGTAAAACGTCCTGCATACATCCTATGCAGCATCACTAACTTGTAATAGTCATAACTTTTAAGTCCAATCTCCAAACTTTACAAACTATATATCATTGGAATGCTAAAAGAATGAACTACAACTTCCCAGGTGACAACCTTGTCCAAATCAGCCTAGATCAGTACAATTTTTCCCCTGAAGTCAAAACCCAATTTGACCCAATGAAAAACTTGAAATTTGCAATGTACAACTTGGAAAGTCATGAGCATAACCAATCAACTACCAACTTTACTTCATTAAACTCCCTAATCTCTACTCATTTAACTCATCCCTTATAACTAATTTTCATCATTTCCAAAAACACCCTATCTTTCCTTTTACCATAATATCTCACTTATATGTATATATATATCAACTATTCATGCTCAAAGTTCATCAACTCAATTGGATAACTTTTTCAAGTATATCTAATTTCAACTCACATCATCCATACATAATCCATATTTCATTAACAACAAAATAGAAGTTTACAAAACTTTAATGGCATTCTAAACCTGTTACATCATCGATATCCAAAATTCAAAATACAAAACATACCAAACTTGATAATTCTCGAAATGCATCTAAAGTCTTACTTTTGCAAAATCTAACTTAATATACAGAAACATTATAAAAAGAGAGTGATGCCTCCACTCTTGGTTACTCGATCTCATTTTCTTCACCTAAAGAGGGGACGAAAAGGGGGTGAGCTTAAAAGCTCGTAGATAACAAGTTTATAACGAATAACGAGCAAAACCATTTAAAATGTTCATTGTCATAGAAAATTCTTTTTGAATTAAGAAACACATGGTTCTAAAATTTTCAACCAAATTCACAATTAAAAAAATCATGTATGCATCAATCTTGTCAACATATCATGAACACATAAACATATCAGAATGGTTTGGGTAAGTCTATGAATATGACGAACTACACAATTCCACATAATGGTCCTGTGTAGTGGTAAACTTGAGGGAGTCCATGAAGGAGCTTCGTGCCACTACGGGCAAGAGGAAGAAGCCTTTAACTTGGTCAATGCGTGCGTGGCATTCTTGAATGGATTACACCAAACCCACATAACATATAATCCATGAATTGTAAACCAATTGCCCAAATGACACATTTTGAAAAACTTTTATGAGCATGAACTATTTCATATGCAATTCCATCATCTTTTTCACAATTAAGCAACCAAATTCAAATATCAAGCATATTGCAATTTCTCAAATCATTCAAAAGCAACAAATGCCATAATTATAAAGCAATGAAAAATCCTTTTATTTTCTTGACTAAAAAGAAAACATAATGGCTCATTATCTAATTATAAACATGAAACCTACCTTGAATTTCTTTACTTAAAACTTTGCTCAACAATGCCTCTACTCTTGTTGCTCTTGTCTTCTTTGATTCCCTTTTATCAAAGACAAAATTCCCATTCAATAGGGATTCAAATTAAAGAACTCACAAAACATATTCATTAAAATTGATCCTAAAATTCTTAAACCCATACATTTCTTAAGCTTTATGAACCAAAACCCTTTCAAAAATCTAAAAGATTAAACTCAAACTTGCCTTGAATCTTCACCAAACAATCATTTTCTTGGCTCTAATGGAAGCTTTTACCTTTATGTTTCTTTTTCCCTTCTTGATCACTCTCAAAATCCCTCCTGAAGGTTAAGAAAAATTGAAACCTAGCTTAGCTTTCTTTCTCTCCTTTCTTTTCTCTCCAACGACACTTTCTCTCCCTTCACATAATAATATAACACCATCTATATGCAACAAATGAGAAAATTTAATTCACGACAATTATGATGATACTTAAACCTCCCATTACAATCCACCAGTCTGAATAATAATGTGGATAGACCCTCCATGGAAAGAGCGAAAAGGTAAGGGGAACGAGGGTCCCCTTGCCTAATCCCTCTGGTGATATGAAAAGGTGTTGTAGGAATGCCATTTACAAGAGCACTCATCAAAGGGGTTTGGACATATGGTAATATCCAGTGACAGAGTCTCGGAGGCATACCAATGCTTTCCAAACAATCCTTTAGATAGCCCCAGTCAATTGTATCATAGGCTTTATATAAATCAATCTTAATAGCACAACTCTTAATCTTCTTGCCAGTGTGATACTCTCCTAACAATTCTTGCAACAACAGAATATTGTCCCCAATGCTGCTAGAAGGGAGAAATGTTCCTTGGGTTTTATTTACCACATCTGTCAATACTAGTTTTAGTCTATCGGCCAAAAGAGATGCAATGATTTTATATACCGTTCTACAGCATAAAATAGGCCGAAAATCTATAATCATGTGTGATTTATCTCCCTTAGGAGCTTTCCCAAAGAGAAAAACTCTAACATAGCTTTCGTTAACAACTGGTTTGTAATATTCCAAGTGTGCTTAAAAAAACCAACAGAGTAATCATCCGGACAGGAGTTTTCGAGCTATTTAACTGAAACAGTGCCTCCTAGACTTGTTGGGCCAAAAAAGGAGCATTTAGCTTCTCCAACCTATCTTGACTTGGACAAAACTCTATCACATTTTAAACCCCAAACCCATCTCTTACACACTCGGTATTCCCTATAAGCTTTATAAAAAACTCACGGATGTGATTTTTCTTCCCTTTCTTTCTACCCATACTTCTTTGAGATTTCCCAGCCAAAACCTCACTAGACTCAGCCAATTCTGTATCTAAAACTACCACTTTCCCTATGTTAGAGCTTTGCTCTATACACTCCATCACCACCTCAATGTCCCTTTATGCAGATTCATAACAGTCCTACTAGGAGACTGCACCACATCCTTTGCTTCCTCTGCCCATATGGGGCTAGGATATGTGCCCGCCCCAGCTATAAAAAGGCCATATGACTCGCTCCCCTCCCCACTACAAGTTGCATCCCCTGTCTGAAGATTTAACTGAGGTTGCCCAATACCCAACAATAATTGCTCAGTTAACATCTACTTCAAAATTTCCCCTGCTTGCTCCTGGGTCCCCTGAGGCAAAACCTCTTGGATCACCATTGGATTATCCTTATCTAGCTCCTACAGTTGTCCTGAATCATTCCCCATCTCCTGTACCGCATATATATCCTCTTTAACCACAAAATCAGAATACCAACCTGACTTAAATTTCTTACCTATAGCAACCCATTTTTTAATCACATTCAATGACTTCCATAGGTACGAAATAGAGATGACATCCCGGACCAACTCTCCTGCTTCCCCAAGTCGAAGTATAGGCAACGTATCTAGTAAATCAACATCTTTTGAAACTTCAATGCAAAGTTTAGCGTACCTGATTCGCTCCATAGTTACTGTCTGAAAGTCCATGCAAATTGGTTTGCATAAAGCACTTGCCAAATAACTCAAACCTTCCACAATCCAATACTCCATCGGAAGGCCATGAAATTGCACCTAAAGTGGAAGAACTTACTATCGACCCTCGGTCCAACCCTAGTCCAGGTCTCCATTGTCGTAAAAATAATGATTGATCACCTATGTGCCATGGACCTTGCTCAAGTATCCAACAATATTAGAAGATTCATAAAACTTGAAGAGAATTGACCCATCCTCCATTATCATGATCTTTTCAAGACCTTTCTTGCTCCATCGAGCCATAGCCCATGCGTGTACCACCGGAAATGCCAATCTGTTGGACCAGAAAAAGCCAACCAGCGCATTTGACCATGCTCATGCGCCAGCCTGAAGCAACTCCAAAGGAGGAGAAAAGACACCATCATGCATCACATTCGGATCATATTTCAGCTGACACTTATGATGTTGACCGCCAACCTTGTTCCTCTGAGCTCCAATCGCAACCTACTTGGTCAGATTGTGTTCCCCAGAGGCTCGCATCTCACCATCAATTCCGCCCTATTTGACAGTGCTCAACTCACGGGACAGAGGAGGGAAAGAGGCCAATGCTGAAGATGAGATCATTGTCGGGACACCCACCGGAGAAGGACGCTGGGATGTCCCACTTAGGCTTATAGGAGATTTCCCACACCAGTCAAAGGAAGAAACTGAATGTGATAGGAAAGGGTTTAAAAAAAGGGTATAAAGGTAAAAGTACAAGGATGGGCAGGAAAGAAAAGGTAGAGAGAAGGCAGAGAATTTTAAAGTTAGAGAGAAGGCAGATAAAAAGTGCATTATGCAATGTTGTTTCTTGGAAATTGTCCATAGCCCTTTCTTTGCAATTCCTTGGTCGTGATGTATATTTTAACTACAGTTTCCTTTTTCAAAACCTTTGGTAATTGGTATGTTTTGATAGATTTTCCTATTGGATCTTGAATTTTGGACACGGAAAACATGAAAAATACTTATTTTGTTTATGATTTGGCTAATTTTTTCTTATATACCTTCAAACCCGTTATCTTTATTAAAAATGGTGAAGGCATGGTTTATTGAATCTAATAGAAATTACAGACTAGCTTTCTTATAGATGGCTTATGTTTGCAATTTTTGTTTGTCCTTGACCTTGTAAATGACTTCAGTCTATATGATCCTTTGTTGAATAGGATGCTGCTGCCATGGAGCAGACCTTGCAAAGTGGTTAGCTGCCTCTCTTCTTAGTGTGCTTACAAGCTGTGGCAGCATCAAGATATCTTTGTCAAATAGGACGCCTCAAAAGGTATAATATTTTGAATAAATATATTTTGAAAATCTCTACAGATTACCTATATTGTGTTCGTTGTTAATAATGTTTTTCTTTTTCCTTGTGTTTGACGTGCAAATTTTGAAGATTATGATCAAAGCTTTTGCTGATAATCCTAAGGTTTACATCTGGGAGAGTCGAGGTATATCTATCATTAATTTAGGTATATCTATCATTAATTTAGCAACTACTACTTTAAGTTTAATTAGAGCACAATCTGTTATTACAGTTTGAATTTCATAACTTTCAGAGCCAAATCCATATATGGGACACATAGCATGGGCAGATGCATTTTTCATTGCAGCTAATTCAGTTAGTATGATTAGTGAGGCTTGTAGCATAGGATATGCCTTCCTATTTGCTATTTTAAACATGATGACCATCTGGATGTAGTTTTCCCCTTCCTGATTCTACATGGAATTCTAAACCATTTTTTCAGGAAACCTGTATATGTTGCGGGATCTGAGCATTGTACAAGGAAGCTGTCTTAATTTCCACAAATCCTTGAGGGAATGAGGAGTGGCGCGGCCATTTACTGGTTTTGAGGATATAAGTACATAGATGCATGTTCTTTGTAATTCTATTTACTTTCTGTTTGTAAGAGTTGAGGACATATGCATTCTCTCTTTTGATGAATGAGTACTATGCTTTATATGTTATTTCATAAGGGTAGATGCTTCATTTTGGGGAAATTTACATCCATCCCCTAGTGCCTCTTTATTGCAATTGAAAAATTTATACATAATTTAGGGATTTTTAAGGCTCCAGGAGCCACCCAGCCCCACCGCCACCCCGAGCACATCAGAGACCTGCAAAGTTGGTGCTTACGGAATCATACGTCGTGCCGTTGCCATCGAAAATGGTTCTTCCGCCACCGAGAACTCGAGCCTCAGCTTAATTCGCGCTCTTGACTTCTCTAATAAGCACGTCTTATATGTGAGTTGTTGTATTTCTGCATTTGTACTAATTATTGCTAGTTCAGGAGTTGTGATTCATGTATTGAATTGTGGGGAAAATAACTGTAATGTTTATATGCAGCGACTTACGAGACTAAAGGGAGGGGTAAACGAGTGGTTACATTGGCTACTGGTTTATCATCATAAATTTATAGATTATGTGATAAAGAAGACGTATATGAAGTCAACTCCTTTTTTCTGAGTGAATCTCCTGATAATTAGACGCACCTTAAACTGCTCAACTTGATCCTGTGTGTCTTTTTTGGTCTTAAATTGTTACTTGCAACTAA
Organism: Erythroxylum rotundifolium; assembly: GCA_027563915.1. Taxonomy (NCBI): domain Eukaryota; kingdom Viridiplantae; phylum Streptophyta; class Magnoliopsida; order Malpighiales; family Erythroxylaceae; genus Erythroxylum; species Erythroxylum rotundifolium. The sequence goes on along the minus strand of JAOSBO010000210.1, from coordinate 4,505,177 downwards.
CAGATCTATAATATTGAGGTAAATCAATGAGCTCTCATACCTTATTATACCTCATAGATTGCATATCGTTCTTCATTGCTTACCACCAAATATCTACATGGGGTACAACAATGGCTTTTGAAAAAGTAGCTGGATCTATAATATGTCCAATATCATAGTCTTGCTCACCAGATAGACTGTGTAATCTAATGAGATAACATGTTGCCTCTCTTTGGTGGATCTACATAATTGCACAGGCTCTTATGCCTCAGAAACCTCCTCTTGAATAGGCGTAGGTTCTTGTGCCTATATAGGCAAGGTATTGGGGCCTCATCCATAGGAGCTGACTGTATGAGAGGCAGATACAAAATGATCATAGTATCCATCCTGCTAACTTCTGGAGGATGTGAGGATCCTCCCTCATCATAGACATTGAATTCCAAGAACTTCGTTGTCTATGATTCCACTATTCTGACCTCTCCCTCTGTACAGTAAAATTTGTGGCCTTTAGAGTGTTCGAGATAACCCACTAAATAACAATGAGTTGAATGAGGCTGCAACTTACTCTCATTAGGATTATACATCCTTACCTCAATAAGGCAGCCCCATATACGAATGTGTGCAAGGTTTAGCTTCAAGCCCTTCCAAAGTTCAAAAGGTGTCTTTGACACTGACTTGCTCGGGACTCTATTCAAGATATATAGTGTTGTCTTAATGACTTCACCCAAAGATATTCGGGTAGGGTAGTCCTACTTTGCATTAACCTTATCATGTCCTTTAGGGTGCGATTGCGCCTTTCGGCCACACCATTTTGCTCAAGACTATCTGGCATAGTGAACTGAGCCACTATTTCAACTGATTCCAAATACCTGACAAATGGACCTTTTTCTTGTCGTGAACCCCATATTTGCCATAGTATTCCCCTCCTCTATCAGATCTGACAAATTTTATTGATCTTCCCAATTGGTTTTTAGCTTCAGTCTTGAAGATCTTGAATTTATCAAGAATTTCATACTTTTCTTTAAGCAAGAACACATAACCATAATGAGAATAATCATCTATAAATGTCAGGAAATATTTGGCATTGCACAACATGACCTTATAGGGACCATTAACATCTGTATGTATGAGGTCCATCAAGCCTGAAGTACGAGTTGACCCCTTCTTTTTTTTTTTTAATCTTAGTCAATTTACCCTTACAACAATTTTACCATTCTGATACCATAAGTAATACATAGCACAGGCCTTATTACGTATCCAGGATCGTACATGAAAGGATTAAAAATGAAGGAATGCAGAATTCCTGATTTTGACATTGTCTTTTCTATTTTTAGTTACCTTTTCGATCAACAACAATATTGTCACCATTGAAACCTTGAATGGTTTCAGCTTCAAGAAGTGGAAGAAGGACGTGAAGTTAGCATTGAAGATGGCGGACGTCAGTATGGCTATGCACATCCAACAGCCTCTCCCACTTATAGATGTCAGCTCATAAGCTGACAGAGTAGCTATTACAACCTAGGAAAAGTCAAATAGGATGTGCTCTTTGACCATTAACAGGTCAATATCGGATCATCTATTGAGTGGACTGGAGAGCACGACTGTAGTGTGGGAGTTCATGGACAGTATATCCTAGAGATACAAGGTCTCTTCTCATGTTGAGTAGAGCGCCTTAATCAATGAACTATTCTCCATGAGGCATATTGGAGAGGGAGGCGTGCAGGAGTATATCATCCGGATGGTGCACCTTCAGAGCAGACTGAAGGCACTGGATATATCGATCAGTGACTCGTTGATAGTGCATCAGGCACTAAACACTATTCCTTAGGACTCTGAGATATTGGTCACTTCCTACATCTCACAGGATGAGGCCCGAGACATCAATGCTTTAATTTCCTAGTGTGCTATAGCAGAGGAAAAGATCAAGAGATCTCCTTATTCAACTATGTTTGCAGCCGTGAAGGGTAAGGAGAAAGCTAAACCTCAGTAGCCTAAAGGTATGTGTAAAAAACCCAAACCCTCTTCTCATATTCAGAGTGGCCAGTTGAGCATTGCGAAGGGCCCACATGACTTTAAGAGTATAAGATGCTTCTTCTGCAAGAAGAAGGGGCACAGGAAGTCTGATTGCCCGAAGTACAAGTTATGGAAGGTCAAACAAGAGCTGTGAGGTAACTCCTCGGCCTTTATCATTCATGAATCCAATGTGGCTATAACCACATTAAGTTCTTGGTGTTTAGATAGTGGAGCTTCTAACCATATTACCTTCACAATGCAGAGGTTCATATCTAAGAGAAGACCGACTAGAGGGGAGTAGAAATTGATGGTCCGTAAAAATGAGGAGGTTGACCTTTTTTATGTAGGAGATGTAGAATTAAACCTTGATATGGCATTTGTATTGCTTATACGGGACACATTTTATATAATGTCTTTTAGACAAATCAGTTTTGGATAAGGAAGGTTATCGTTTTGAATTTGATAATGTGGTTGTAAATATTTCTATCAATACAAGACATATCGATACTGTCTTTCTATCCTACGGACTATATAATATGTGTCTTACTTCTAATGAGATGTATGTCTCTTCTTATGTTGTCAAACCTGTTACTCGAAAGAAGACCTTCATAAAGGACACATCATACATATTGTGGCATAAATGTCTTAGTCACAATTTCAGGGAGAGGATTGAGAGATTAATAAAAAATGACATTCTCCCAACTCTAGATTTCAGTGATCTAAAGACATGTGTCGATTGTTGTAGAGGTAAGTTAACCAAGATAAAGAAGAAGGGGTCAACTCATACTTCAGGCTTATTGGACCTCATACATACGGATGTTAGTGGCCCCTATACGGTCACGTTGCACAATGCCAGATACTTCCTGACATTTATAGATGATTATTCTCATTATGGTTACGTGTTCTTGCTTAAAGAGAAGTATGAAGTTCTTGATAAATTCAAGATCTTTAAGATTGAAGCTGAGAACCAATTGGGAGATAAATAAAGATTGTTAGATCTGATAGAGGAAGGGAATAATATGGTAAACATGGGGTTGTAGGACAAGAAAATGGTCTGTTTGTCAGGTATTTGGAATCAGATGTAATAGTGGCTCAATTCACTATGCCAGGTAGTCCTGAGCAAAATAATATAGCCAAAAGGTACAATCGCACTCTAAAAGACATGATGAGTTCAATCCAAAGTAGGATTAACCTACCTGAATACTTTTGAGGTGAAGGAACCAAGACAGCATTATATATCTTGAACAGAGTCCCGAGCAAGTCAGTGTCAAAGAAACCTTTTGAACTCTAGAAAGGCTGGAAGCCAAGCCTTGCATACAATCATATGTGGGATTGCCCTACTGAGATGACTTATATAATCCTAATAAGATTATGTTGTAAATTTGTTCAACTCGTTGCTATTTAGTGCGTTATCCCGACTATTTTAAGGGTTACAGATTTTACCGTAGAGGGAGGGGCCAGAATAGTGAAATCAAAGATGGCGAAGTTCCTAGAATTCAATGTCTATGATAAGGAGAATCCTCACATCCTCCATAAGTTAATAGGACGGATACCACGATCATTTTGTATCCCCTTCTTATACAGTCAGCTCTGGTGGATGAGGGGCCTAGTACTGTGCCTTTGTGGACATGGGAATCTACGCTTATTCAAGAGGAGGTTTCTGAGGTACAAGAGCCTGTACAGTTACGCAGATCCACTAGAGAGAGGCAACCTGCTATCTCATCAGATTACATAGTCTATCTAGGTGAGCAAGACTATAATATTGGACATGTTGTGGATCCAACTACTTTTTCAGAAGCCATTTATGGACCCCATACAGATATGTGGTGGGAAGCAATGAAGGGCAAGATGTAATCTATAAGGTATAATAAAGTATGAGAGCTCATTGATTTACCTCAACATTGCAGATTTGTTAGTTGCAAATGGTTGTTTAAGACCAAGAAGGACACAAAGGGTCAAGTTGAGTAACTTAAGGCGACAGAGAGAAGGAGTTGACTTCAATGTTATCTCCTCACCTGTGTCCTAGAAGAATGCATTTAGATTGATCGTAACATTAATAGCTCATTATGATATGGAGCTACATCAGATGGATGCTAAGGCCGTTTTCCTAAATGGTGACCTTTATAAGGAGGTCTGTATGGAGCAGTCTAAAGAATTTCAGGATCAAGATGCAACTGATAAGGTTTGTAAGTTAAATAAATCAATATATGGTTTAAAACAAGTTTCCAAATAGTGGCACCTAAAATTTGATGAGGTTTTGACCTTATTAAGCTTTGTGGAAAACAAATTCGAAAGATGTTTATACTGTAAGGATAGAGTGAGCAAATCATCTTTATACTACTGTATGTCGATGATATCTTACTGGCTTCAAATGATTTGACTATATTGTATGAAGTTAAATAACTTTTGGCCAAACATTTTGACACGAAGGATTTGGGTGAACATCTTTTGTCCTCGGTATATAGATTCACGGGGACAGATCTCAACACTCGTTGAGCTTCTTGCAAAGCGCATACATTGAGCGAGTGCTACAAAGCTTTAATATGACTGAATGTAGACCTATTGTAGCGCCTATCTCTCATAGAGAGAGATTATCTTTGGCAAAATGTCCAAAAAATAAGGTTGAGAGAGAGACTATGAGGAATGTTCTGTACTCTAGTACGGTTGGTAGCCTGACGTATGGCTAGGTATACACTATACTAGACATTGCATTTGTTGTTAGACTGCTAGGTCGTTATCTAGCTAACCCAGGTGTGGACCATTGAAATGCAGTCAAACTGGTGTTGTCAGATTTTTCTATGTGTCCAGATAATCGTAAGTCCACTTTAAGATACATTTTCATGTTGGCAGATGATGCAGTATCATGGAAGAGTGTTAAACAGACGCTAATGACTTCCTCGCCCATGCATGCAGAGTTTGTTTAATGTTATAGAGTTGCTACACAGGTGGTTTGGCTCATAAACTTGATTTCTGAGTTGTGTGTGGTGGATTTGATTGCTAGACCCATACGATTATATTGTGATAATCTTGCTATAGTGTTGTTCAGTAACAACAAGAAGACTATCACAGGGTCTAAGAATTTGGAGGTTAAGTATTTGACCATAAAAGAGCTAATTCAAAAGGGTGACGTTGAAGTGAAGCACATTAGGATTGAGGAGATGTTAGCTAATTTGCTGACTAAAGAACTTAGCCCACTAGTGTTTGCTAGACACGTATCCGAATAGGCTTGTTGAACTCCTTAGGCAACAGTAGTTAGGGATCACTGTATTTTGCTCCTCAAATGTTTATATATTTTGTTTCATTATGACATTATGATTATTTATTAATAAAGATGACCATGTTTGTATCCTTAGTAATAACTGTTCTGTATATTGTCATAATAAATGTGAAAGTTTTAAGGTTTGTGTTGATCTTAAGCATTTTAAAGGTCATTGGACATTTATAAAGATTGACCTTAAGCCTATGTCATTAAACACATAAAGTTTATATAGATATCCTTAAAGTTTCATATCACATAGGGGGATATAAGTTTTAATCTCATAAAGATTCTCTAATGCAATTTATCATTCAGTTAGAGAACATAAAGGTTTTATCTAATGCTATTTGGCATTTGGTGAGAGGAAACAAGTTTTCTCTAATGCTGTTTAGCATTCGGTAAGGGAAAACAAGATTTCTCTGCTGCAATTTAGCATAAAGTTACAGAAATCGAGGCCTATAGACAAAGATGATACATATTAGATCATAAAGGTATCATCGTAGTCTGTCATACTCCATTTTTCCATTCATGTTAGTAAGCTATTAGATATTCGTGGTTATATTGGACCTATGTCATGACACATGTGTTTGATATTTTCGATATCGAAAGTCTTACAGGATAGAATGTAAGACTTTCATTACTTTTGGATGAAATGTTTTTAAAATTTTGGTACCATTACAATAGCGTGACTTAATCGAGTTTTCAAACTGCTTTAAACTTGATTAAAGATGCACTTAATAATTGTCCAGGGGGAAATTGTAAGACTTTTTTGCCCTCAAAGGAAATTTTGTAATTTTCTTATATAGTGGACAATTCTTACTTGTAATTTTGGCTTTTTAGTAAGTTATCAGTTAAGTAACATAATTTGATCCAGATAAGGGTAATAAAGTGGTCCAATAAATGATCTAGATTAATAGGTCGAAATCTGGGTGGAAAATAGATCCCTTTTAGTGTAGACCTGGTCCATATCGACTTTATGATGGGGAAGCCTGATATGGAAACTATATAAATAGGTTATGGTCCCCTGTAGTTGCTCATATCAATCATAAGCATACAGAATCTCTGACTCGTTAAGAGAGCTTGCGTATTGAGAAAATTGTAGAAAGACCTAGACCATGTGCCAATGAATACTTTCCGTAAAGGTCTAGGGAGATTAGAGCTCATTTGATGCTCAAAAACTGCTTTGGAAATAGAGATGGAACTGAAATCAGGTATTTTGTATTCTTTCGTTTTTAATCATTTCATGTATGATCCTGGATATGTAATAAGGCCTGTGCTTTATATTACAATACAGTTACTCCAGGTTTATGATAACTTTTGCGAGGGAAAATGTTTGGTAATATGCCTTCGAAAAAAGGGAGTTCTAGTGTTGGATTGGTGTCGATTTTAGAAGCTAACGTGAAGCAGATAGTGAACATGGCTTGTCAATCCTATAAAAAGTACTCCCGTCTATACTTTGTTTGTTAGAAACTTAAAATTATTTGCTATGCCTATTGGTTTCACTTGTGAAAGTAGAAATTTATATCTTTTAACTATTGTAAAAATTGGGTGTTAAAAAAGATAAAAGAGGACGATGACCATGATGTCCAAATAGAGAGTTAGTATATTATCTTTGTGGGGAGTAAAAGATAGAATTTTTCCTAAACTTGCGGGTTATCATGTTTTCAATTTCATCATTTAAATGGGGTGTGGGGAAGTAATGGCGTAAATCAATGTTACGAATATCGTACCAGACTTAGGATCGGATTGGATTTTGGTACGGTACTATATCGGTACTGGTCAATACCGAGTACCGTTTCGGATAATTTATGAAATAATCCCTGAATTTTTTGAAAATTACAAAATAGTCTATTATCATATTGTACAGTAGTACTGTATTTTTACCTATCTCTAAAAATCAAAATAATAAATAATAATCACAATTAATATGAAATAACAATAATTTTTAGATATTTCATATATAAATGATAACCACAATTTATATGAAAAAAAGACAATCATTATCATACAAATATAAAATTAAGAATAATATAAAGTATTTAAAATATTCCAATTTCAATTTTCATTATATAATAGATAATAATTACATCAAAATATCCAATAAAAAGAATAATAAATATCTTTAACTCTCAAATTATTATAATTTACAACAAGAGTTCGTGATAAGAAACAACCAAATAGAATCGAAATTTTTTTGTTTGAGTTAAATTTTAAAAAAAATTTGTAACTTAGTCCCTATATTTTTCAAAATTTTCGGTACTGATCGGTATATACCAGCTGGTATTAGACGAAACAGGCCGGTACTAACCGATATTTAAACTCGGTATATAAGTATCCCTATTTCGTACCATTCTCCGATTGGTATGGAATGTACCAGTTGGTACCAGTCGGTATGGTACGAAATTCAAAATCATGACATGAACCCTTGGAGAAACCTGTTCCAAAAACTCACGATCAATTAACTAGTCCAAGATCAACCTGGATGATCAATCTTGTTAGAAGGATACGCTCCACAGTGGAAATCTCCTAAACCCCTAACTAACAAATTGTGACTAGAAACCTTGGAATCAATATTTGTCAAAAGTAAGTTGTATCCTAGGGAACTATTCTAAAACGTAACTAAGCCGATTGAGTATCTATAAGCAAGTTGGAGAAACTCACAAGTTCAATCAAGACCAAAGCTAGAGAAACTTCTCAGGAACGTAATGTATTCTGAATAATCTATCCTTTTTATTGAATAAAGCCACCTTTATATATGTTAAAGGGTTTGGCCTTTAACATATACGGTAGCTAACCTACCACTACTCAACTAATTAATCCCACTAACCCACTAACTAAAATACTAATTAACAAATTGGCCACACAATTTGAGAAACTTCTCAAAGAACCCCTCCTTATTTCAGCCAATACTCAAATAAAATAAAATAAAACGATAAAATTAAGTCCAAGGCCTAAAAATAACATGGATTGGTCAGCTAAGCTAATTGGACTTAATTTCGCTAATGATTTAGCTAAAAGCTCATTGTCAAATCACACTAAGTACATTAATAAAGTTGGGCTTGTAATCAACATTCTTGGACTCTTTTTGGACTCAAACTTCTTGAATTAACCCACCAAGTGCTTCGCGCATCTTTTTGGTCCTAGTCCATGTCATAGGTCCGTGAATGGCATATAGGGGATCCTTAGTCAAATTAGTTCTCCCAATAATGGTAGGATTCCTTAGACTCGACCCTCCTCAAAGCTCCAAGCCACTCAAACCATCTTCATCTCCATTTCTTTGGCTTTGGCTTGAATCTCCATGATGTGCCCCAAGATTCAGATCATTTCCCCTTTCTTGAAAAGGATTCTTCCTTGAATCCAGGTCTTCTATATCTACAAATTCAAAGGGAGATAAATCAGTGACATTAAAAGTAGCAGTAACATTATATTCACCTGGCAGGTCCAGCTTGTATGCATTATCATTAATCTGAGCAATGACTTAGAAAGGACCGTCATACCTAGGATGCAACTTAGTGCGCCGTTAGGCTGGAAACCTTTCCGGCTGTAAGTGAATTCATACCCAATCTCTGGGTTCAAAAAGTATCATTTTCCTCCCTTGGTTAGCTTTGGCTAAATTCTTAAATTGTTATTAAAAAAAATTTGGATCCTTAAAATAGGAGAGAATCGGAGGTGGTGGGCGGGCGTTCATTGGCGGGGTGGGAAGACTTGGCATCCACCCTGCCAATCTCATTGGCGGGGTGGCCACTTGGGCTGCCACCCCGCCATTACCAATGGCGGTGGTCCTAGGTGGCCACTCCTCGCTTAGAAATGCTCCACCCCGCCATTTGAGTATGATCGCGGTCGCGATCACGACCGTGATCATGCATCTGATAAAGCTAGTATCGCTGTTCTTGGAAACAAGGAGCTCACGATGGTCGCGATCGCGAGATGGCGAAAGCCTCTTTACTGTCGCGATCGTGCCGCGTTACAGTCGTGACTTTCGGACTTGGGGATGTCACAATCGTACCTGGTCACGATCGTGACTTCCCAGTTTTAACCCCCTCACTTCAAATCGATATATCTCCCAATCCAGAAATCCAAAAATTACAAACTATATATCAATAGAAA
>JAOSBO010000210.1:4468947-4495722 GCA_027563915.1 Erythroxylum rotundifolium | reverse complement strand
TATTGATATATAGTTTGTAATTTTTGGATTTCTGGATTGGGAGATATATCGATTTGAAGTGAGGGGGTTAAAATTGGGAAGTCACGATCGTGACCAGGTACGATCGTGACATCCCCAAGTCTGAAAGTCATGATCGTAACGCGGCACGATCACGACAGTAAAGAGGCTTTCGCCATCTCGCGATCGCAATACAGCAAGTATATCGATGTCTCGCGATCGCGACGACTCTCAGTCTGTAGGTTCGCGATCGCGACACTTCCAGAATAGCGATACTGGCTTTATCAGATGCACAATCGCGGTCGCGATATCTCGCGATCGCGACCGCGATCATACACAGTCACCCCACCATTTCAAATGGCCAGGTGGAGCATTTATAATCGCAGAGTGCCACCTAGGACCAATGGCGGGGTGGCAGCCCAAGTGGCCACCCCGCCAATAAGATTGGCGGGGTGGAAGCCCCGTCCTCCACCCCGCCAATCTCATTGGCGGGGTGTCCCACTCCAGCCCACCGCCTTCGATTCTCTCCTATTTTAAGGATCTAAATTTTTTTTATAACAATTTAAGAATTTAGCCGTTAGCTTGCCTTGCATACGCTTTATTATGCTTCTCAATTTGTAGCTTAACTTTCTCATGAAGCTTTTGCATCGCTCCAACCTTTGCAAGCTTAACTGGTCTTTTAAAGGCAGTGGAGACAAATCTAAAGGAGTCAAAGGATTGAATCCATATACAACCTCAAACGAAGAATGGTTAGTAGTGGAATGAATTGAATGATTATATGCAAATTCACAAATAGGTAAACAATCCTCCCATCCCTTCAAATTCTTAGCAATAATGGCTTGAAGTAAAACTCCTAAAGTCCTACTTGTTACCTCAGTTTAGCCATCAGTTTGAGGGTGACTTGTGGTAGAAAAGAGCAATTTTTTTCTCAACTTACATCACAAAGTCTTCCAAAAATAACTGAGGAACTTGAAATCGTGATCACTCACTGTGGTTTTGGGAATGCCATGTAAACGAATGATCCCTTTGAAGAACAAGTCCGCTACATGTTTGGCGTCATCCGATTTTCTGCAAGCAATAAAGTGTGCCATCTTAGAGAATCAATCAATAACAACAAATATTGAATCCTTACCTCTTTGGCTTTTGGGCAGTCCAAGGATAAAATCCATATAGATTTCAATCCAAGGTGAACTTGGTGCAGGTAGTGGTTTATATAGTCCATGAGGCTTGACTGTGGACTTAGCTTCCCTACATGAAATACAGTTAGAACAAACTCTATCCACATCATGTTTCATGTTTGGCCAGTAAAAATGTTCTTGCAACATGTCATAAATTTTAAGAACACCAAAATGTCCCATGAGACCTTCTCCATGAGCCTCACGAACTAACGATTCTCGCAAGCTACATGATGGGATACACAACTTGTTCTCCTTAAAAAGAAAACCATTATGTCGAAAGAACTTGTTAAATGCAGCCTGTTCACAGGTTGCATAGATACTAGAGAAACCAGAATCGATGGCATGTAACTCTTGAATATAAGCAAATCCTAAAATCTGAGTTTCAAGAACAATGATAAGTGAGTGCCTTCGTGATAAAGCATCAACAACTAAATTTTCTGTTCCTTTCTTGTACTTAATCATATAAGGAAAAGTATCAATGAAAGATACCCACTTAGCATGGCGCTTACCTAACTTACCTTGCCCTCGAAGATGCTTAAGGGATTCATGGTCTGTGTGGATGATGAATTCTTTTGGGTAGAGGCAGTGCTGTCATGTCTTTAGAGCCCTCACCATGGCATATAACTCCTTGTCGTATGTTGGGTAGTTTAAAGCTGCGCCATTGAGCTTCTCACTGAAATAAGCTAATGGCCTTCCTTCTTGCTTGAGTACTGCTCTAATGCCCACACTTGAAGCATCACCATTCCAATTTAAAGGTTAGTTCAAAGTTTGGCAAAGCTAAAACTGGAGCATAAGTAAGATCACACATTAGCTGCTCGAAGGCCTTCTCCTGTGCATCTCCCCAATGGAACTCCACATTCTTTTTTACTAGCTCATTCAATGGGGCTGCTTTTATTGAGAAATCCTTCACAAACCTCCTGTAAAAACTAACAAGTCCGTGAAAACTCCTCACCTCTGAAGCATTGTATGGTCTTGCCCAAGACCTGATTGCTTTTACCTTTGCTTCGTCAACTTTAACACCCTGTGCACTGACAACAAGACTAAGAAAAACAACTTATTCTACACAAAAGGCGCATTTCTTTAGGTTGGCATACAATTTCTCATTTCGCAAAGTCATTAATACTAATCTAAGATGCACAATATGCTCAGTAATGTCTTTGCTATACACTAAAATGTCATCAAAATATACCACAACAAAATTGTTAATGAAAGATCTCAAAACATGATTCATCAATCTCATAAAAAGTACTAAGAGCGTTAGTTAACCGAAAAGGCATAACCAGCTACTCATATGAACCAAACTTTGTTTTGAAAGTCGGTTTCCATTCATTACTTTCCTTAATTCTAATTTAGCGGTATCCTAATTTAAGATCAATTTTAGTGTAAATCTTAGATCCATACAATTCATCAATCATATCATGTGCCTACTTAATGGTTATCTTTTTTACAGCACTACAATCTGTGCACATACACCAATCACCAGTTTTTGTAGGCACTAAAATAACAGAAACTGCACATGGACTTAAAGATTCATGTACTTGACCTCGTGAAAGTAACTTCTCTGCAGCTCTTTGGTCTCTTTAGGTTTTTTAGCATAACAACTCTTGAATTAAAGTGGAAAATGTCTCGCACCTTCTTTTTTGCTCTTTTGTTTTAGATAATCGGTCATTTTGTTCATTATTCCTTGTTTTGATCAGTAATTATTTTATATTGTCTCCAGTTCTTTTATGGATTCCAGTTATTCTTGTTTCATGTTGGCCATGGATTCTTAATCTTCTATTCTCCTGAATTTTTCAGCTATATATATTTGTGGAGTTTCATCATCTAGTGAAATGAGTTTTATGTCTTTGTTGCAGATTTCAGAAAGCTGGAGCTACCCTCCCTTGAATGACACTGCAGAAGCTGCACGTAAGCTACATGATGAAGCGCTTGCTCAACGTGGATTGATGCTGCGGCCATAGAACTCTTCATAGTCGTTGCTGTAAATTCTTAAGTTTTACCGTGAAATACTAAACTTCATTTGATGGTACAAGAATGGCGACAGCAAGCAAGCATACAGTTTTTCTTTTTCTGTTAATAGCATATTCTTTGTTCTTCTCTACTAGTGCGGCTTGTATCATAGGAAGAGTGACTCGAAAAGTTTATGGTCGAATAATACGATGTACAAAGCTGAAACCACATTTAATTTGATTGGTTGCCAATTTTATCCCTTGTTTCGGTTTCCCACTACTATTCTAATCCCTTAAAAAGGGTAGATTCACTTGTTAAGAGGTCACTTCAAAAGGCTAAACCATATTAAAAAGGTAAAAACTTTGAAGAAATTTTCATACAATTTGACATAAAATCTTATTTACTTTGTTCTAAATTATAAAAAATGCAGATTACTGTGAATTCTTAAAATTTTATTTAACGCAATTAATTTGTAAATTATTGTAAGTTCTTAATTACAGATTTTAGAGTGAATAAACCTGTAATTTCTTTGATAAACTTGCTGAAATGATTAAGTAAGCTCAAGCCTGCTCAAAGCTGGAAGAAAGATTTGTAGGCCCAAAGTTGAGAGAGAGGCTATTTTTGTCCATTCACCATATGCGACTGTGAGTTCAATCCAACGGACACCCGGCCCCAACCCACCAACGTGTTCGTCAACCATCAAATCACATCACCCACCGTCTTTCTTCAAACCCGTAATACCCAAATTCTAGGGTGAGGGTTTCCTAGTAATTGCGTTCAATTTGTTAAAAACTTCAGTAATAATAATAATAACACTAGTTGAAACACAGAGAATGTCTCAAAACGGGAAATTGATGCCCAATTTGGACCAACACAGCACAAAGCTCCTTAATTTAACTGTTCTTCAACGAATCGACCCTTTCGTCGAGGAAATTCTCATCACTGCCGCACATGTAACCTTCTACGAGTTCAATGTCGACCTTACTCAATGGGTACACCATACCAACTTGATCCTTCATTGCCTTCAGTTCTCGCGTTTCTTGTTTATTGAATTTTGCGTTTTTCTTTAGTTTCGTTTTCCTTTTCTCGTCAGTGATCTGTGGATTCTTCATGGCAGAGTCGAAAGGATGTGGAAGGATCTCTTTTCGTTGTCAAGAGGTGAGCTTGTCCTAATATTTTCTTTTTTGTTTTCAGAGTGTTGCTTCCAAATGATCATTGTTGATTGTTGCCGTTATCAGGAATACACAGCCACGTTTTCAATTTGTTGTCATGAATAGGCGAAATACAGGTTAGCGGATCACCTCTATCATTTGCCTTATTTGCTATTTGAGGTTTTTGAATATTCTTGGTTTTTGAGACGTGTGTGCAGCTTAGAAGATTAGTTTGGTGAACTTGATTATGGTTTTTAAGAATGTTTGTCTATGGATTTGTAATGTCAAGAAATAGAAATTCAGGCAAAAAGGAAGAAGGCAAAATCAGATAAAGGGTCTAGAATTGAACTCTGGATAATGGTGTCAACAGAACTTCATTCTTTTGGGTAATGCTGAGAAATTCTGAGGGTACCGTTGGCATAAGGAGAGAGTGAGGTTTGATTCAGGGATGGTGTTATTCTACTGCTGTGAGTAACTGCCTTAAGGGAAGGAGTGGATAAACCATAGAGTCTTGATGTATAACTGAAATAAGTGGAAGTGTCTTAAAAATAGCCCTAACACAAGGGTTCTTAATAATAAATTATCTTTAGAAATTGTGCCTCCAAATTGTTTTTGTGCTTCTATGTAACCTATATATGATACTTCTGATTTTTTATTAATTGTGCTCTCAGACAATTTGGTGGAAAATATACTGGGAGATTTTGAGTTTGAGGTGCAGGTTCCCTATCTCTTGTACCGAAATGCTAACCAAGAAGTTAATGGCATTTGGTTCTATAATGCACGTGAGTGTGAAGAGGTTGCAAATCTTTTTAACAGGTACGTCATAATCTTCTGACAGTAGTATATGTACATGGTTATTTTTTGTGTGTAAAATTTCCTTATTTATGAACTATCTGCCTTTAACTTTTTAACTTTATGTTTTGTGGTACCAATGGTTATTTTGATCCTACTGAAAGTGTACATTTTGTGGGTTTGTGAAGCATAAGTAATAGGTCTACATGCTTTTAACTATAATGCTGACCCTACTTTACATAAAATGGTGTCTTTGTAAACTAGTTAGAGATTGTTATATATATCTGCTTTATGCCTACATGCACTTAGTTAGAATAATTTTAAGATGAATAGGTGTTCCTCGTTTGGAGCTCTGAGCCCTGCTTATTTTTGCCAATCAAGCTGCATGCTTTTATGGAAATGGAAGGAACAAATTGATTTGGCCTTTTGAAAATCCCATATGCTTGAGAAATTTTTATTCAGGATGAGGAATTGCGCTCACGTTCACTCATACTCTCATGACTAATGCGATCATTGTATCTTCCATAGTGTTGTGTTTGTTTGGTAATTCTTTTAGCATGACAACAGCATCTCATAGGGACATTGGCATATGCTTGTTCAGCATACTTGTTTGGTCCTGCATGAATGCTGCATGTTTTTAATTATAACTTAATTCTAGGAAGAAAAATGGACATAACTCAACAATGTATGTTGTTTAATAACTCTTCTTTAATCGGGAATTATAATTTCTTTATGCTTTTGACATATACCAGGATACTCAATGCATACTCCAAGGTGCCTCAAAAGTCAAAAGTCTCCCCAACTAAAAGGTATTATTGAAGTTACTTCAGCTTC
Source organism: Erythroxylum rotundifolium (assembly GCA_027563915.1). Lineage (NCBI taxonomy): Eukaryota > Viridiplantae > Streptophyta > Magnoliopsida > Malpighiales > Erythroxylaceae > Erythroxylum > Erythroxylum rotundifolium. The sequence continues at coordinate 4,489,820 of JAOSBO010000210.1, read as the reverse complement.
TTTAACCCTTAGGGAACATGAAATAAGTACTCAAAGTCTTTCCTTTCTTTTAGAAGGTTCATGCATTTTGATTGTTTCTTGTCCCCTTTGTAGATAGTCTGTTATCTAGTAACAATTGCATTAACTTTACCTGGATTTATTTATTTGTAATTGTGATTATGTTTGTCGGCTTGCAGTAGAACTCGAATGCAAAAAATTGGCATAAGATATTATGCAGTCAAGACTACAGATTTTTGGTTATGGTTTGATGTTTACCAAGTTATTCATAATTCTACCCACTCAATTTGTATCATAATTTAGTGACTAAGGACTTGAAGCTGTGTGGATCATGATACAGGGTTGCTAACATTCAGCTTAATTTGTATTTCACTTTTAGAATTATTCTTTCCTAGCTGTCTCATGCACTTAAAATCTCAATTATTTACTGAAGGGGCCGTTTATACTATTGAAATCCTTAGATCCTGTTTTGGAAATTTCGTTATTGAAATTCTCTGGGAAATTTGGACATCTCTTTAAAGCTCACAAAGCGTATAAATCTAAGAAAAGTTTGGGAGTTAGATGTGACTGTGGTTTTGAACTTTTTTTCATATATCCTAGTTCATAGCTCTTGTAAAATTTTTATTGGATTTGGAATGTTATGTTCTCAGTTACTTTCTTAGATACCAAAGTAAGGAATATTTCATGTGCCTGTATTTTGACATATTTCTTGTTGAAATTAAGAGCGCTGCAAAACAGTGAATTTGAGGAACTGGAAGCAGTACCAACAATGGCAGTCATGGATGGTCCTCTGGAGCCTTCATCTTCTACTGATCCCATTGTTACAGATGTGCCTGATGATCCTGCCTTTGTAAACTTCTTTAGTGTAAGCATTATCCTGCATTTGTTATACGAGTCTTAACAATTCTTTCCTTACTGCATTTTTGGACTCATCTGGTATTATTCTTAGATTTTTAGTTCTGTTTCTGAATCCTATGAATTTTTCTTTGATTATATTTTAGAAAACATCATATATTTGTTAGTGAAAGATTACATTCTTAACACGTGTATCTAAACATTCTAGTCGATAGTAATAGAATTTATATTATTTCTGATAGTTCTAAGACATAATTTTGATATATATGATAAAACCATTTTGTTTGGGTAGCATGTGATAATGTTCTTTGTTCAAAATATTTTCTTTTTTTCCCCCTTGCAATTTACAGTTTCCATGTACTACTAGGATTTACTTCTTATATGCTTCTCAAAGACATCTGAACTCATTTTGGTGTTTCAATTGATGATCGATGTTAATTGAAAGTCCTCAGTTGAAATACTCCTGAAATTTCAACCGACCTGCAATACTGGTTTGTGTTTTTGAGCATGATTGCACTTACCTTCACCTTTCTGCACCAATGCATAGTGAGTTATGTTCACTGTCCTATGAGCCCTTTTATCATGGGCTCTTTACAGCTTTGCCCTTAGACCAGGCTTAACTCTTTTATTTACATTTATCTGGTTGATGGGGTCCCATGGATGTCTTCTTTGTGAATCATGCATGATATGTGAAAATGAAGAGCAAAAAAAGATGGATTAGATAATGTGCATAAGCAAAAATGCATCTTATGATATAACTTGAATTGCATTTACCAAAGGAATTCACTCAAGAGTAAATTTTCAATTAATCTATAGATGTAAGGCATCCAAATCTTATATTTTTCTTTACTTCCCTCTGCAGAGAATTTTACCACGTCTTGACTAGTGTTCTCTAATTTTAGTGTATATAAAATCACAGATAATGTTTACCTCTTGTTTGACTGCAGACAGCTCTGACAATTGGGAGTACTTCAAATGTATTAGTTGCTGGTAATCCTTACCCAACTTCAATCCCACTCCCTTTGCCTTCTTATCCTACCACTGCCACTTCTACCACCTTGCCAACCTTGCAAATACCATCTCATCCTCCTTCAGCATCTACTCCTCCAATGCTATCGATTGATTCCTCTGATATCAACACCGACAGCAGCCGGGCTGCTAGTCTTATAAAGCCATCTTCATTCTTTATTCCTCCTTCACCCTCTTCTACGCGGACACCACCAACCGTCTATTCTTCGATTCCCACTGCTCCTCCCCTTAATCCACCCATGAACTTACAACGTTCCTATGGTGCTCCATTGCTTCAACCTTTCCCTCCACCCACTCCTCCGCCATCCCTTACTCCTGCTTATTTGCCCACACCAAATTATGGGCCAGTATTCAGCAGAGACAAAGTTCGGGATGCATTACTGGTGCTTTTACAGGTTAGTTTGTCGATTTACGGAAGCTAAGAAATATTTAATGCTGTAGTCAAGGATTAGGAGGCTTGTGTATTGACTATTGAGTTCAATTTTATAGCAAAACTTACGTTTCTCACTTGATCCTTCAGAAGGTTCTTACATTGCCACTTAATGATAATGATGATTAGTTGATAACTAAGACAAATCTTATAGGATTACGAATCTATTTGATCTCACCTACGTTTATACAACTTTCCAACCCCCCATGGCATGCCTTGGGGAAAAGTTTTATAGTGTTTGGATAGGGCTTCTCTGCTGTGAAATTCTGGAGCTTTTTGTTTTCCAGGGATAAACTGTCCTACTTTCTTAGGGCATGTATCAATTCATGTTTCATTTTCTTCTAATTTTAAGGTTTAATCAATTTCATAGTTTCTGTTGCACTTTAGCCTTCATTTTTTTTCATTATCTTAGTTTTCGTAACCTTTGAAATTAAAAAATTTAGTTCCGAATGTTTTCTGAACCTGCTTTCATTCTAGCCCTCTATACTGTTTTTGGACTTGTTAAAGTTTACAGTTTTGATGACTTCTATCTCCACTTGTCTTACTTTTTGAAATTTCTGAAAATCAATATCATTATTCTATTTCCCCTTTCAATGTCTATGACAGTCAACAGCTTCAGTGGCTGTGTTTGGATTTGGCTTTCAATCATGTTAGTTTCTGTTATGTTCCCAATATTGCTAAGACTCTTTTCTGTATCTTTGAGATGTCCTTGACTTTTCTTTTTGCTTATCTTAGTTCTGCAATGCAATTTTTGAAAATAAAAATATTACTGTTTGAAGTGCTTCATGAAAGATTTCATTTTCTACAATCCCATCTGGTAGTATAAATCATTACAATCTACTTGATCAGTGGCCTAACTACTAACTACTGGCAATGATTGAAGCTGCTGCTTGAGAATTTTGCATTTGGGTTATAGGTTGACAAAAAGTCACTAACAATCAAACTAATTTTAAGGTCTGTTTTTCAAGAGTGCTAAAATGATTTGTAAGTTACCAGTATATTAAAGCAGGTCGAGTCTCAGCATTTTACTATTGATTTAATTGGTCATGTTGATTTAAATCTGTTGAACTTGAAGTTGATGGTTTAGATTTCACACTAAAAAAAAGAAATATCACGTGAGAAAAAATTTGAACCTTAAAACTTTTCTAGCATTGATTTTGATGCTCTTGGGTTGTTCCCATATCATGCTGATTTGTCTGTCTTTGTGTTCAAAGTGAATAGTTCAGTTTTTATTAAATAAATAAGCCGCATGTCAATGCAGAACATGAAAATAAGGAATCGGGACATTTTCGTACTAACGAAGTAAATGATTCGAAAATATTTGAGTCTTTGAGATGACCAATAATGTGGTTTTAGAAACTTGAGAGGAGGCAAACCCTATTAAAGCAGTAATTGTTTTGAACTTTTCATTGATATTACAAGAGGATCGTTGCCATTTTATGTTTCATAGTAATGTTAAAGAGTGTCATCACCTGGGGGCATCAATTATTTTTTGCTCAGCTTCATACTCATATTGTATGATTACATAATCAAAACGATTTGGTGTAGTCGATTGTTTATATAACCTTTGTATATCTGTGGCAGGACAATCAATTCATTGACATGGTGTACCGAGCACTACTCAATGCACATCATTCTTAAGCTATCAAAATAGACTATCGTCAACAACTTGATTGCTGGATTCTTTTGTTCAATTTTGTAGATAGTCTTCCGACCAGTGTGTAAGCATCTATTTGTGTAGGCATTTCATGCTTTTATAGACTGCATTAAATAACAACCCTCTGATTCAAGATGTATAAATATGATTCTTATTGGTTTGGGATGCTGAAGTAATGTGGTTGAAGTATGTGGCCTATTCCAGGATAATAATAGATCTATTTCAAGTTGCTTATTTACGGAAACAAATAATTCCCTGATGGCTTGGAAGGATTTCTGATTTTTATATTATGGTTTTCTTCATTGATGTGTTGTGACGAGAAAACTCTTTTGAGTGCTCCTGCGGAGTTATGAAAGAGTGTGAAGATTATGGATAAACTATTCCAGCCGGAGCAACTACAATTAAGATGTCGCCTTCAATTATAATGCATACTAATAATGTTTATTATCAGACGAGACCTTTTTTATATGCTTACCAAATGGTTGTCTTTTGCTAATCCTGAAAATAAAAAACTATGCAAAACGTTAGTTGAGATGAAACAGAAGAAAAGAAAAGGTGGGACTGGATAGTTGAAAAACAGCTTACCTAATTCTACTTTGTCATTTTCTAATTTAAAAGGTACAAAACTCAAAGATTCGTTGACATGTGACACAGCTCATCATTTTTAATACAACACAACCTCCTCGTAATTAACAGTTTATAAACGGAGAGTTTCCATCCCCAACTTGTCACAGCCATTGCCAAGCAATTATTCCTTTAAATTTTCATAATCCTTTGCAAACTCTTTGATCACTGAAAATGGTTGATGCTATTATTTCTATTGTGTTGGGGAATCTAACCTCCATGGTGCTTAGTTCTATCAAAGAAGAGGTGAAGTTGGTGAGTGGAGTCAACGACGAAATCAAGAAACTTATGAGCAATTTCAAGTCCATTCAGGCTATGCTGGACGACGCAGAGAAGCAACAAGTGAAGGAGGCTTCTGTCAAGAACTGGCTATCTGATCTCAAAGCTGTTTCTTATGACATGGACGATGTGTTAGATGAGTGGAAAACCTGGATTCAGACATCACAGCTCCAAAATCAATACCACCCTTCCAATCAAAATCATCTCAAGGACAAGGCACTCTCCTTCTTTCGCTGCATCTGCTTTCCTACAAGTGATATTGGTCTTCGTCATGTAATTGGAGGCAAAATAAGAGAAATTCAACAAAGATTAGATGATATCGCAACTGATAAAATTAGGTATCAACTTAATTCATCCGAAAAAACTGAGAAGCATATTGAGAGACATGTGACCACTTCTTTCATCGATACACAAAAAGTAAAAGGTAGAGATGAAGAAAAAGATAGACTCAAGAGTATGATACTTAATGCTAAATCCAAGCTCCATATCATCTCCTTGATGGGGATGGGGGGAATTGGCAAAACGACTCTGGCTAAATTGATTTATAATGACATCGAAATTCAATCTCATTTCGAAAAGAAAACGTGGGTGTGTGTTTCAGAACCTTTCGATGAAATGCGCATTGCTAAAGCAATTCTTGAATCTCTTTGTGTTTCTTCCTCTACACGAGATTTCAAAGAATTAGAGAATGTATTAAAGGAGATAAGTGCAACACTTAGTAAGAAAAGGTTCCTGCTTGTTTTAGATGATGTTTGGAATGAGAATCATAGTAAATGGGAGGAATTAGAACAATTTTTCAAGTGTGGTTTGCCAGGAAGTACAATTCTAGTAACCACATGTAATAAAAGGGTTGCTAAAATTATAGGGTGTAATCCTGAGAGCATACACAAGATGGGATTTTTGACTTCAGAAGAATGTTGATCAATAATTAGTCAAATCGCTCTGATTCAAGGTGATCGTCAAAATTTGGAGAGCATTGGTGGAAGAATTGCAGATAAGTGCAAAGGTTTGCCTCTTGTTGCCACCATTGTGGGAGGACTTCTAAGTTTTAAAAAATCTGAAAAAGAATGGTTGAGAATCTTGGAAAGAAAGGAATGGGAAGGTGATGATGCCTTAGACTCTTTGAAGTTTAGTTATTATGATTTGCCATTACCATTAAAGCAATGTTTTCTATATTGTGCTATCTTTCCCAAAGATTATAAAATTGAAAAAAGAAGGTTGATTGCTATGTGGATGGCTTAAGGCTATCTAAGGGGAAAAGAAGAAGAAGAAGATTTGGAGATGGTTGGTGAGATTTACTTCAAGAATTTAATTGCACGTTCTTTGATCCAAATTTCGTCCAATAATGACGGTGCTTGTATGTTGCATGACATGGTGAGTGATCTAGCCCAAACATTAACCAAAAGTGAGTGCTTGATAATTGAGGTCCTAAATGATACAGAGCTTAATATAAACTCCTTACAAGCAGATACAAATGCTCGTCATTAACTTTGTTAATAGGAAAAGATGTTCAAAGATGCTCTATTTATGGTCTCAACAAATTGCGCAGTTTGTCTGTTAAATCATTATCGACTGTTAATGTAGTTAAGGATATATTGGACCATTTGACTTGTCTAAGAACTTTAGACCTCTGCTGGTGTGACGTTAAAGAAGTTCCATCTTCAATAAGTAAATTAGTTCATCTGAGGTGGCTTGGCTTGTCTTATAATGCAAATTTAGACAAGTTGCCTGAAATTTTGTGTGATTGTTACAACTGGCAAACATTAATTCTTGTGGGTGTGAGAATCTGATAAAATTGCCTCAAGGGATTGGAGAACTAGTCAACTTGATGTACTTGGATATTACTTTTTGTTCCAAGTTTGGACAACTTCCAAAAGGAATAGGAAATCTATGGCGTCTCACAGAGTTGACTGACTTCTACATACACTTGTATGAGGATGAATCTTCTTCTATTGTTGAATTGGGGAAGTTGAATAATCTTAGAGGAACTTTAAACATATGGGGGTTGGGAAAAGTGAGCAAGATAGAGGAGGCCAGAACAGCACAACTCAAGGAAAAGAAGGACATTACACGGTTGAATTTGTACTACGGAGCATATCATAGGAAGGAAAATGAGGAAGAGTTACTTGAAGCTTCAGAGCTACCTTCGGATTTGGAAGATTTGTACATGGAAAATTATAAAGGGAAGACATTGTTTTCAAGTTGGATAATGAAGTTGAATCTGCTAAAAGTGCTTAGGACTAATACGTGTGAAAATTGTGAAGAGTTGCCTCCATTGGGGAAGTTGCCATGCCTTGAAGTGCTATACTTGTTGAGTATGAGAGTAAAAAAAGTGGGCGTTGAATTTATGGGAATTGAAAAAGAAGAACCAACTTCACTGGTGTCATTCCCAAAACTGAAAATACTTGTATTTTATGGGTTTATAGAATGGGAAGAGTGGATGATATTGATGAGTGGTTGATGGAGAGAATTAAAGTTATGCCACGTCTTCAAGAGCCCAAATGCCCAATTTTGAAGACATTGCCACATCATCTACTGTCTCCAATCATCACCAGACTCCAGCGACTGGATGTAGAGGAGTGTCATGTTCTTCTGCAACAAATCTAGACCTACAATCTTTCTCACATACCTCCTATTCGACCATAAATATAAGGTATTTCATTTTTTCTCTCATAATTAATTATCTTTCAAGTATATTATGCTTCTTTTGTAGCGTTGATAATGTTACAAAAGATGAGAATGGTCTTATCTTTCTCCTTCTTCCCAGGTACCACCTCCACCTCCCTATAAAGCTCACATCTTTACTTGTGTTTCAGCTCCTGACCATTGTAAGTTCTCACGGCTTCTAACATGCTCCTAGCCACCATTGTAAATTCTTCCCAACTTTTTTCATGCTTTGGTCTTTTCCTATCTGTACTTACCATATACCCTCTTCTCAAAAGTTGGTTTCTCTTATTCATTTGGTTGCAGTAGTAGTTACGAGTAGTTTTTTTTAATCTTATGATTGTTTTTGAGGTTTATTGACAGGTTGATCCCTCCAATAGTAGCCCATTATAAAGTGTTATCAGGAGAGTTTTCAGAAATGATTGCTTATTCCTTGGCTTCTTATAGATGGAATTATGTTGTTTACAGGCTTGTTCTAATATTAAACTCCATTGTAATCCTATTCTACTCTTTTAGGTTAGTGATGAACAAGTTCAGGGATATCCATCTGTTCCATTGCAGGTGTAAGATAAATAAGACGTTTTTACACTAAATCTGTGTCCTAAATAAATGAAATCTTTACTTCTATGAAGTTCACATCTTTTTTTTTTTTGGGTCTCGAAAGAGGAGGAGCAGGAGGAGGAGGAGAAGAAGATCAATAATAACTGTTTCCCAATTTACTAGTTCCTAAAACAGTAACGACCAGAAGAAGAAAAAGAATTAGACTTTGGACAACCGGAGGGATGTTGAGAATGTGCAGCATATTCATTGACTTGATTTGTAAAACATTTTCCCTTCTATGGGTGTTAGTCATACCTGGTTTATGGATTGTAATAATAAGCATATGTTTATAGCTTTTAATCAATTGTGGTTTTGTCTTTTAAAATTGAAGTGACTTGTAACTCTTCAAGTCCTTTTTTCAGAGACATTTAAGAAGATAATTTTATAATTTAGACCACTCCTTAAAATTGAAGCTGATACTCGCTCCATATTTACCATTTCTTGACCTTGTTTGCCCTAATGTCCTGTCGCCGCATGCATATTTTATCTATGTTTTTATTCTTGTTATGATTTCCACCTAGTCAATTCTTGAAATCATTGTTCGGTTTATGTTTCTGTGGCACTAAATTTTCCTTTGAAATAGGATGGCTAATGCGTTATTTGGGCATGAGAATATTTTCAATTATATTACAAAAGAAACAACAACGGAGAGTTATCAACTTAATGCAAGCATGCATCTCAAACATTGTGTCTACTTTTAGTTCTCGATGAAGTTGAATGACTAAATGAATTGCACTCTACACTTATATACACCGCATCATTTCATATGTGCGCATCAATTTACTGCTTTGTCGTTTTCAAAACAATGAGAAACTTTGGAAGGCTGTGGAAATGGTGAAATCTTAAGTGGCTTCATTTTATCAACAATTCTCTATAATTTACATATAGCAACCATATAACTTTAGCATGTTTAATTTAATTTTTCTTTATGGTGCTTACCAAGAAATATGATTGTTGGTTTAGATGTAAAAAGAAAGGAAATATTTTGTAATTAGTGAGTAGATACAGCTGTAAATTAGTTTATTTAGTTTCCTAGTTTATAGTTCCAAGTTAGTAGTTTCCTTCTTTAGGTGATTCCTACATTGTATTTATACTAAAGCTCTGTAACTTTTTAATGATAAGCAAAAATTAATTTTATTCATCAAAATTATATGATATCAAAGCACTATGATTTTTTCTCTTTCCCTGGGGCTACCGACTCCTTGTTCTGCATTCTGCAGTCGATTTCTTCAGTCTGAAGTTTCGATTTTTTGGTTCTCCTCATCCTTTAAGTCAGATTTTTTCCAATTTTTGGGATTTATTTTTTTCCCTTTGATCCTTACTCAAATTTGTTCCTGCCACTTCATGTCAATAATCTCTTGTACCTCCAATACATCCTGTCCACCAATCGACCAGCCAGTTATCACCTCTGCTCCGGCCAGTTTGGATGTTGTTGCACTGCCATCCTTGCATATTACAGTGTTGAGGCTTACTGGTCAGAATTTTTTGGAATGGGCTCAGTCTGTCCCCTAGATGGCAGAGGAAAACTTGGATTTTTGATCGAAGAGGAGCCAAAACCAGCAGCAACTGACCCCACATTCTGGCGCTGGCGTTTTGGGAATTCTCTAATTATGGGATGGTTGCTAAAATCCGTGGAAGAACTGACTCGTCGTCATGTACATGGATACAAAAGAAATTTGGGATGTTATTAAAAAGTCCGCGATAGAGATGTCAGAACTTATTTCAATGAAATGCTCTCTTTGGCAAGAATTGGATTGTTGTTATGATGATGCATGGGAGAACCCCAACGATCTTGCAAGGGCAAAAAAAAGAGAGGAAGATGATCGTGTCTTCGCGTTTATCGCTAGAGTCAATCATGGCTTTGATGAAATCAATGGTCGACTTCTTGGCTAATAGCCTTTACCTTCAATACAAGTTGTGTTTTCTTAACTATGTCGAGAGGAAGCCCGAAAACATGTGATGAATGAACCTGTCCACTTGACACAAAATGGAGACAACATGGCGCTGGTTTCCGAGGGTGTTGATGGTGGTAATGACAAGAAAAATCGTTTTCTTACGATTTTTGTGCAAGTCGTGGCATACAAAGGACAAGTGTTGGAAGTTCCATGGAAAGCCACCTTAAAATAAAAAGAAGGGGGACGGGAAAGCTACTGCAGTTGTGGTTGAATCTTCTTAGGGGTAAACTACTTCTTCAAACTCGGTGCCTTTCACCAAGGATCAACTCCAACACTTGTATAGGCTTTTTAACTCTCCAAAATTTTCTCTTAACAATTCTACTGCTGCTGTGGCTAAAACTTCTTAGGAGCAGACTGCTTCTTCAGACTCGATGCCTTTCACTAAGGATCAACTCCAACACTTATATAGGCTTTTAAACTCTCCAAACTTTTCTCTTAACTCCTCTTCCTCTTGTGCTTCAGCCCAACAAGGTATTTCTTCTTCCTTTGTGTGTTCAAATCAATCTTTTGGTCTTTGGGTCAGATATTCTAAGGTTACCGATCACACGACATATCGCTCTTAATTTTTTTTCTCCTTATAACCACATTGTAGGAAATAAAAATGATAATAAAAATTGCGGATGGCACATTTGTTGCCATTACCGGCAATGGAACTGTCAAAATTTCAGCTAAAATTATCTTTTACAATGTCCTTCATGTTCCTAAATTATCCTGCAATTTGCTGTCCATTAATAAACCCACCCGTGACCTTAATTGTCAAACTAATTTCTTCTCTTTTGAGTGTTTTTTTCAGGACCTGGCTTTGGGGACGATGATTGACAATGCTAAGGAATGTGGAGGGTTGTATTACTTTAAAGATGGATTGCATTCAGGTATGGCTGTCCAAAATTCTTATCATAAGTTAGAGTCTATGTCTAGTGATCAAGATGTTTTGTTATAACATTTTTCGCTTGGGACATCCCAATTTTTCTATTTGAAATATTTGTTTCCTAAGTTATTTATTAATAAAGATTCATCTTCGTTTCAATGTGAAGCATGTACTTTAGCAAAACATCACAAATCTTCTTTTCCCTCTTGGCTTTACGTTTCATCTAAGTCATTTCAACTCATCCATAGTGATATTTGTGGTCCATAACAGATTCCCACCTTTTTTGGCAAAAGATGGTTTGTTTTTTTCTTTGATGATCACACACGACTCACTTGAATTTTTTTGTTGAAAGAAAAACATGAAGTCGCTGGTATTTTCAAAAATTTTCATTCCATGGTTCAAAATCAATTTGATGTAAATATTCAAAATTTTAGGAGTGATAATGGCAGGGAATATTTTTCTAAAGTTTTGGCACAAATTTTTTTTCTGAAAAAGGGATTATACAGCAAAGTTCTTTTGTTGACACACCACAACAAAACAGTATAGCAGAAAGGAAAAATAGACATTTACTTGACATCACAAGAGCATTGTTGTTTTCAAATAATGTGCCTCAAACTTTTTGGGGTGATGCTCTTTTAACTGTTATTTTCTTAATTAATTGTATGCCCTCTAAAATCCTGCAATTTGAAACTCATATGTAAAAGTTTCATGAACATAACCCAGATCCTAGACTTTTTTTTGGATTTACCCTTCAAGATATTCGGTTGCTCTACTTTTGTCTCCAATCAAGATAAAAATAAGACAAGACTTGATCCTAAAGTAAGAGAGTGTGTCTTTTTAGGGTATTTAGCCTCTAAAAAAGGCTACAACTGTTTTGATCCAATTTTAAAAAAATAATTTGTAACCATGGACACTTTTTTTTTAAATACCTTTTTTCTTTCCTCCTCTTCAAGGGCAGTATTCCTTCAAGGGGAGTTAGGAAGATTCAGGGGTAAGTATGGCTGATTTGGATTTTTTAAGTGTGAATTTTTAATCTGTAGGAAATCATTTTTAGAATCTCAACCACAATTTGGAAGAGGGAAAGAATTTGGAAAAGGAAAGTAATCAAGGCAATAATTCAAATTTAAACACAAATAATTTGGATAATGAATCTGTTATAAATAGAAACCTAGATGCCACACAACAGACCCCAAATATGACAAGAAATTTAGTCAAACATACTCTGTGAAGCACCTATCAAAAGCAATACAGCCAATCATGCCTATGCATAGCCCAGAAAAAGCCCTACGGCCAGGTACATTTTCTCTTATCCAATTCCATTAAATGTTGAGTCTAATCTTAATCTTCCTAAGTTTGATATATATTTACTTGTGGCTCTTAAAAAAAGATTTAGGAAATTCACTATCAAATATCCTCTGTCTAACTCTATCTTTCTTCAAAACTAGTCTCCTTTTTCTTGTTTTATCTCACATCTTAAAGCAGCTTTACAGGTTCCTAAATGGAAGGCAACAGTTTTGGAGGAAATAAATGCTCTTAAGAAGAATCAGACATGGGTAGAAGAGCATAGCTCTTCTGGCTGGAAAGAAGTTGGTAGGATGCAAATGGGTGTTCATAGTCAAGTATAATTTTGATGGAATGCTCAACAGATACAAGGCAAGATTGGTAGCAAAAGGTTTCACTCATACTTATGACATGGATTACACTGAAACATTTGCTCCAGGGGCGAAACTCAATACAGTGAGGGTTCTATTATTTGTTGCCATGAACCTAGGATTACACTCAAACATTTGCTCCAGGGGCAAAACTCAATACAGTGACGGTTCTATTATCTGTTGCCGTGAACCTAGATTGGCCTCGACCCCAACTAGATATAAAGAATGCTTTCCTAAATGAAGAACTTGAAGAAGAAGTGTTTATGGAACCTCCTTTCAGCTTTGAGGCTAAGTTTGGATCCTAAGTGTGCCAGTTAAAAAAGGCACTATATGATTTGAAGCAGTCATCTCGAGCTTGGTTTGAAAGATTTGCAAGTTCAGTGAAACAACAAGGATATTCTGAAGGTCAGACTGATAATACCTTATTCTTCAAAAGGAAGGAAAGTGGGATGATGATTGTTTTGCTAGCATATGTGGATGACATCATTGTCACAGGTGATGATCATAAAGAAATCGACATTTGAGATCAAAGACTTAGGACCACTGAAGTATTTCTTAGGAATGGAAGTTGCAAGATCAAAGAAGGCAAACATGGGAAGCCAACATAAATATGTACTAGATCTGTGTTCTGATACGGGAATAACAAATTGTAAGTCAGCTGCATGCCTGTAGACCACAATGAAAAACTTAGTGGAGATGAACCAGTTGATCTTGGGATATATCAAAGATTGGTTAGGAAGTTAATCTATTTGTCTTATACAAGACCAGATATTGCTTTCATTGTCAGTTTGATCAGTCGATTTGTGCACTCTCCTAAGAAGGTTTGTTTGGAAGCAGCTTACCACATTTTGAGATACCTCAAGGGATCTCTAGGAAGGGGATTATTTTTTGAGAAGAAGGCTCAAAGATCTGTTGAAGTGTTTACTAATGCAGATTGGGTGAGTTTGGTCGCTGACAGAAGATCTACTAATGGACACTGCTCATGCGTATGGGGAAATCTAGTGACTTGGCGGAGTAAAAACCAAAATGTAGTGGCTCGCAACAGTGCTGAAGCAGAGTTCCATACTATAGCCAATGGAATTTGTGAGGCAATTTGGCTCAAACAGGTACTAGAGTAGCTACAATTACCATTGGATGGTCCTATGAAACTACACTACGATAACAAGGCTAGAATTAGCATTGCTAACAATCCCATGCAACATGATAGGACTAAACATATAAAAATTTACCGTCACTTTATCAAAGAAAAGCTAGAAAATGGAGTAACTTGCATGCCGTATGTTCCAAGCACATAGCAAGTAGCTGATATCCTTACAAAAGGATTGATCAAGCCAAACTTTGATGGAATCATCAGCAAGTTGGGACTTACAAATATATGTGCCCCAACTGGAGGAGTGTTGGTTTAGATATAAAAGGAAAGTAAATATTCTATCTTTAGTGAGTAAGTACAGCTGTAAATTAGTTTATTTAGTTTCCTAGTTTATAGTTCCTAGTTACTAGTTTCCTTCTTTAGGTGATTCCTACATGATATTTATACTACAACTCGGTAACCTTTTAATGATAAGCAAAAACAAATTTTATTCCTCAAAACTACAATAATCAAATTAATGGTTCTTTTTTTTGTTTTTTGAACAAATCAAAATGTTTGCAAATGAAAAATAAATTATTACCAAGTAATGGTATTTACCAAAAAATAAAATCTTGAACAAAACATATGAAGCCTAGTTTTCAGCAAAAGAATAAGTAATATGCAAATATTCAGGAGTAGTAAAGTTTTATCTCTGAAATTGCTTCTTGAACACAAACTTGCTAAAGGGCTTCAATTGAAAGGGCTGACTGTAAAGCTCAAAGTCAAAAGACATATTAAGCCACTTCTACCAGTGTAGAGGAAGGTTTCAGTTGAATCAAGCCATTTCTCAATTTGTAGAGCTCCCAACAGACTATGGTGAAGGTTTCTATCAGCAGATATTTCTTCTTCCCGAGTTCACATCACATGAAGCTTCTTTCTAAGTGGTCGCATAGTTACATAAGAAGAATTAAGCTTCTGGTGATCTGCTGCAAACGATCAGTAATTGCATTCCATTCCAGAACACTTCTTCACTTCAACTTCCCTCATCGTCGGGGAACACAAACTGCAAGTCTTCATTATCCCTATACACTTGAACAAGAGCAGCGGCTTTGTACACAAACATCCCAAACATGGCAGGCACAAGCTGTAAGAAACAAAAAACAGTAAGCAACACCTTTATCCCGAGGAAGGCACTCCTAGAGGGAAGTACCTTCCCCAAATAAACCCCAGCTAGGACTCAAACTTCGACCGCGGAATATCCTGTCTCATGTCCCAACAGAAGCTGAATGACTACTAACCGAACTCAATTCGATGACTGAAGCATGACCATTTATCAACAAAAGGAAAATGATTAGGTTTTCGGTTACCTGGAAATCAAAATAATCCGTGGAAAAATAGTGATGAGACAGAATCCAGAATCCATATATTGCAGACGGAATCACTAGCCTTGGAGATGAAAGTGCAATGCCACTGCCCTTAATCAATCTCTCTAATGAGTCCCTAACATCTTCACTTCTTATCCCAATTCTGAGGTAGAGAGGTAAAATAGTTATCAAAAAAGAAACAAATAATACAGAGGACAGCAAATCAAGGCAGATGTTCTTCACTGTACTTTTTGGACTTCTTTTTTATAAAAATTTGAGGGATCATTTCCTTTGAAATATTGTTCACATGTTGGTACAAGAGTTGCAGGTATAAGCAACTGCAAGACAATGAAACTGGTTAGAATATAAAAAACAACACAGAGCAAAACAGTTTCTCTTGTTAAACCAGAGCAGAGAGATTAATAACTACATGATCTTGTTAAAACATCAAACCCGAGCAGTTTTAGGATGAGCAGATTATTAACTTCTCGTTGTAACCAATTACATCCCAGATGGGCCTTAAAGTCTGATGATTGGAATAAGAGCTCATTTTCAACATTGATTTTTTACATCCGAAGACAAAGATTTCTTAGTACTTAAACATGTAAATAAAAAATATCTCTAACCTGAAAAATACTCCAATAGCATAACTAATGGCAGCCTGTAAAATCAACAAATAGGTTAGTCTTTTGCAATTTCTTGAATCAAACACTAATTAAAATGATTCCCTAACAAAGAAAAGAAACATGCATATTATGCAGCCACTTTGAAGACACTAAAACCAGAGAAACTAAGCAAACTACTGAACCTCATATTAGCACCGACAAACAACGATGTTTCATTCTTTTCCGATCAACTTATAGAAGCGCGATAAATCTTCCAGATAGCAGGCTAAATCAAATACAGATTGCTGAAGATACATTGTTTTCTTATGAACATTCGCTAAACATGCAATAGCAGAATTACAGTCCTTGCTATTTAAGCTAATTTTCAACGCCATCCCCTTTATTAACATTTAGTAGGCCTGGTAACAATGAGCATAAAAAGATATGGTTCTAGACATGCTGGCCATATATGACTGAATAAAAAATTTTGGATCAAATATCTAAAACCCTCCGAAACATACACATTTTTCTCATGAAAAGCCATTAAGATTCAACTTTCATGGGACTCCAATTTAATGCCTTGTTATTAACTGGAAAAAATGTCAGATTCAATTGTTGAAATTAACTTTTCAAAAGATTTTGTTGGAAGTTAATAACTAAAAAGCTCTTTAAGATGAAAATAATCAACATTCTTTTTCTTAAATTTTGAATCACAAAGTTTTGTTTGGAAAAGTTACATCAAGTAAATGTTTTTCTTCAATAAATTCTAAGGTAATCAAAATTTTTAGAAGAATTAAGAGATTGATTTATGCAATTTAATTATCAAAATTTACAAAGTCAATTTTACTTGTGGAAAAGCTTATATCTTAGGAGCTTGCAAGTTGAACCCAAAGATTAATTTGTTACCAATTGCAACCAATATAGTAATAAACAAATAAAATGATATTAAGCTAGATTTAGATTATGTTCAATTGTATTTCGATTAAAAGTATAGATTCAAATCACAGGACAGTATTTCATTTAAACATCTTGTATGATATTGTTGCCCTAGCCTTATTTCCCCTTCCGTTCTCTTAATTTTTGATTTATGTAATTTAATTTTTTCTTAGGAGAGAATTTATCTGAAGAATGAGGAAGAGTTATCAGTTTTGCCAAGTTTGAATCCATTTTCGATTATTACTCGTTTCCGATTAAATAATGCCCCTTCATGGATTCGCCTATATAAGCTGCAGCTAAGGTTGCAAAAAAGAGCTTGAATACCGCTTGTAAATAAGCCAAGGAACATGACAGGTATAGAAACCACTAAAGGTATCATTTTAGTATGAACGAAATAATGCTTTAAACAATCCACACATGGACCTTACGGAATGTACAGGCATTTAAAATTGCATTCGGAAGTTCAGTGTGCTAATGAAAAAAGTTATACTGTCAGGTCATTTTTATGTATTCAAGATCAATAAAATGATGAACAATTCAGTTAACTCAGCAAAGAAACTCAAATTATAATTCATTTTTACTTCTTATAACAGTGACAAATTTATAATAATGTTGCTTTTGTCTGTTAACTTGTACCTGGACTGATAAAGTTATCAAACAATAACCATCACAAGCAATTCCAATACCAATTGACAACAGCATCAATTCCCTTTTGAGCTGCAGAGAAGAAAAAGAATCACCAATGTTATATACTTTTTAAATAATATCTTAGGTATAAATTGCTTCATAGACTACAAATGAAACACAGTAAGAAGTTAGGAAGAAATGGAACTCAAAATTTGGTCTCTTTACCTATAGACCACAGTAAGGTAAAGAGGTTTAGGTCAATTTAAAAGAACACTTATATAAGGGGAAAACATTTAATCACAACAAAATCTAGTATCTATATGACAACAGGTTTCACATAAATTTCTGGTATCCCTGATGAAGAACAAACGGACACCAATAAAAAGTAAAGCTCAAAAACAAGAGCAAAGTTTGTATCTGAAAGGAGCAACAGTTAACCAACAATAACTTCATCAAATACCATCAGTAACATAAAAGTTATTTGAAGGGCAAGCTAACTTTAACCTAGTTCTGAAATAAAAATTATAGCATTCTTCAGTTGAAGGAAGTATCATACAGCTTCATACTCCAGAAAGTTCAGTTTCTTTCTTTTGTCGCTATCATCTTGCAGTCCCTGTAAACAAGATGAATGTATAAATGACAACCAACCATAAGTTCTGAATAGCTATCATGACAACATGACATACCTCAGAAACTTCTTTCTTATTCACTGGCGCTGAGTTGCTACCTAACACCCATTCTTGCGTTCTAGATAGCTTCAGGAAACCATCATCACTATCACTTCCCATAAACTATTCATTTTACAGCCATAAAGTGTTTTTTTAATGGAACACGTGAAGAAAAAAGAGTATCAGAATCTTCCAAAAAACAAGCGAATGCAAGTGATGAACTAAGAAATTAAATATTGGTAAGAATGTCCAAAAGCTGACGCAATTGAAAACCAATCAAACGCATTAGAATCTCTTCAGTGAACAAAAGGAAGTATAGATGAAGCACCTTCACAATAAGCAATTAGTTGCTGCTGCAACAAATGAACATAACAATTGCAGCATCAATTTCAAGCCAGTAATTGGTATCAACCCCATCTTATTAAAGTCAGTGAACAATCGGACTACCTTCCTTTTCTACTTTAAATGCTTAAATGACAGAATGTATTACTTTCAAAGAGAACCAAGTAAGTCAAAGAAGAGAGTGCAAGACATGCCTTGCGGCACCACCAATTTCCTTTCCTAGATGTTATGAGAATTGAATCTAACAGTTGTACCTGGTTTGTCTCTTTAGGAGAGTCAGCAAGTTTACCAGCATCTTCATCAACCAATTTCATAACTTCTCTCTGCCAAAGCATATCAGAAGCTTTGGATATAAAATCACCTTTTGACTTCCTTTCCCGAAGGAACAGTTGCAAAACATCTTCTTCTGAAAGTTCACCAACTGAAGAACAGAAAAACGATTGAGTAAATGAAGAAAATGGCATAACTTGCAGCATTAAAATCTGCAACAGATCTTAAAGCAGAAAGGATAAATCAACCTGTAAGTACAATACCAGACGCTTGAAAATACTTTGTCCATCCCAATCCTAGCTTACTTACACTTAACCACAAGTAGACAAAGAAAAGGGAATAGCTACAGACCGTCAAGTTAAAGCTGTTTACGTTGCAAAAACAAATCATCAGAACCATATGGTGACAGTTGATGAGACTAAAAGACCACATATCGAAATGAGGCAAGTCTAAACTGAATTCTTTGCATAAATAAGCATCAAGACATTTACTTCCCACTTGACACGCAAAGATGACTAAATCGATATCATTGTTTCTAATATTTTTTGCGTGAACTCAACAAGACAGTGGGAAGATTTGCATCGCATTGGCACTTCTTGATCAGCTCAATTACCCATGCCCACATCATACACGACATGTGATGGAAGCTCCATCTCCATGAAATAACATCCAACAGGAAAATAGGCGGTTTGGTATGTCAAGCTATGTACTCCTAAAGGACAATTAGGCATTTTGTATACTGGTCCGTACATTTTCCATATACAAGTTATACATTTTCAATACAAACCAAGAAAAGGCCTATAAGGTTACCGAGAAAAGCAACAAGAAACAATCTTTCTTAGAACCATGCCATTTTCCATAGAACCAAAAGAAAACAGCAAAAGCTTCGTGGATAAAGAAAAATGAGAGAAGGTTCATTTATTGAACCTGGTTGAGCGCTTGCTCTAAAAGATAAGACCTTTGGAGGATAAAGAAATGGGCATAATCCTAAAAATGGAGACTTCGTGGACATCGAAATACAAGTGATGCTGGAAAGCCTGCTCATTTGAGCAAATCTTAAGCTCACTTGGCTGTCTTTGTAATTGGGACTGAAGAGAGAAAGCAAGTCACGCGCCAGAATGGGAAACTTTTTTCTAAGGGGAGCTCTGTGGTTCTTCCATAGGAACAATAGCAGCCGAAACAGAAATATCGGATGATACAAACGTTCATAAAAGGGCAAAACGACAATTGGATTTTAGATATTTTAGATAGTCCTGAAACAATAAATTATAACGTAAGCTACTATCACATAATTAGTTTATGTTAAGTCCCGTTTGGTTGGATGTTAATTAATAGAATAAAATGAAATCTAATAGAACAGTTTATAATGGAATAGAATGTAATACAGTGAAATATTGTTTGGGAGGGATGGAAGGGTTCATAATATAATGCAGTAAAATGTTGTTTGGAAGATAGATGAAATGAAATGTAATATATAATAAATTACTATTACACCCCTTATATTAAAATGATTATTGCAAAATGTTTATTATTTTATTATAATTATATATAATTTATTATTAATTTTATAAAAATATTATTATTAATTATTTAATATATCATATTATATTATATTAAAATTTGTTTTATTTTATTCTATTTGATGTATATTTAAAATAATTTATTTATATTTTTATTTATATAGAAATATATACAAATAATTAAAGAATTGTTGTTTATGTATTTTCTATTTTCATTAATAAAAATTTTATTAAATTTTATTATTTTATTATTAGTTATATACAATTTATTATTAATTTTATAAAAAATATTATTATTAATTATTTAATATATTTTATTTATTTATTTTTTATTTTTATTTATATAGAAATATATACAAATAATTAAAGAATAATTGTTTATCTATTGTCTATTTTCATTAATAAAAATTTTATTAAATTTATTATTTTATTATTAATTATATACAATTTATTATTAATTATAATTTTTTAATATATTTTTTATTTTCATTAATAAAAATTTTATTAATTTTTATTTTATTATTAGTTTTATACAATTTATTATTAATTATATAAAAATAATTTTATTAAGTATTTAATATATTTTATTTTATTCTATTCTATGTAATTTATATATAAAAATAAATTATTTATTTTTAATTTATATAGAAATATATATACAAACAATTAAAGAATAATTTTAATATATTTTCTATTTTTATTAATAAAAATTTTATTTATTTTATTTTATTATTAATTATATAAAAATATTATTATTAATTATTTATTAAAGTTTATTTTATTATATTTTATTTTATTCTATTATATGTTATTTATATTTAAAAATAATTTATTTTTATTTTTATTTATATAGAAATATATG
>JAOSBO010000210.1:4443849-4457560 GCA_027563915.1 Erythroxylum rotundifolium | reverse complement strand
AAAGGAGTCTTTAGGATCAAGACATGCCATACATAAAAGCAAACTTGTATTGACTTCATCAAATCGATTGTTAAGCTTTTGAAGTTGCATGTCAATCACAGAATAGAAAAGCTCAACACGATAATGATGAAGATTAGTCTTGTCTTCGCTTCCACACCTTGATCTCCCCCTAACTATAAACATATCTTGCATATCTATCACACTTACATTATTTTCACCACAAAAGTCAACGGCTTGTTTCAATAAAGACTCATAACCATCATCTTTAACTTGTTGCAAATGACATTTTGAGACTTTAACCAAATGCATTCCATTCACTATATTTTGATTTTTTGTGTGTAAAACTTGTGATAACCCATTTGTGATTCCCAAGATCTTTATCATAAGATGCGACACAAAGAGAAATTCAAAACGAAGCATAATATTAATTAAATCAATAGCTTGAGCACTTTCTGAATTATCATTCCCATTTTCTCCAATAAACTCAAGAACCTTAATAACAAAAGAAAATAAATGTAGCAAATTAATGAGCATACGAAAATGAGAACCCCAACGAGTATCTCTGGGTCTTTTCAGTATTATTTCTTGATTCAACCCTTACCCAGTTTCTATCACTCCTTGTGAAATTCCTGCGATCACTTTCTCCATTTGTTTTTCTCGAAGCATATCTTTGCGCGTACAAGATCCTCCAATAACATTGCACAAACGAGTAATATTATTGAAAAAGGAACATACATTTAAATGTTTTTTAGCAACAGAAACAACTGTAAGCTGAAGTTGATGTGCAAAACAATGGATATAGTAATCACAAGAACTTTCCTTCAGAATTAGACTTTTAAGACCATGAAATTCACCTCGCATATTACTAGCTCCGTCATATCCTTAACCTCTCAAGCTAGCAATACTCAAGCCATAGTTAGAGAATAATAACTTGATATCTTTTAAAAGTGAAATTGCACTTGTATCATGTACATGCACAAGACCAAGAAATCTTTCAATGATACATCCAAAACTATCAACATACCGAATGACGACTCCCATTTGCTCTTTTATTGACACATCTCGACATTCATCCAAAAAAATAGAGAACAAATCATCACTCATATCTAAAATAATGGCCTTTGTTGTCTCAAATGCAGCTGCATTAATGATATCACGTTGAATATCGGGTGATGTAAGTTTGAGATTTTCAGGAGCATTTCCTAGAATAACATTTCTAATTTTTTCATTGTTAGAAGCTATGAATTTTAGTAATTCTAGAAAATTCCTTTGGTTTGTTGAATTCTCAGACTCATCATTCCCCCAAAAAGGCAGCCCTTGCATTAAGAGATAACAAAGACACCTTATTGATGCATTTAGCCTACACCGATATTCAATTTTTGATTTCTCTGATTGTCTTGAAAAAGCTAACTCAATAGATTGGGATTGATTCATTAAATTTTCGCAAGCAATTCAACATTTATTATGATCAAAGTCATGATTTCCTACATGTTCTCTTAATCTTGTTTTCTTTCGCCAAGCACTAAAACCCTCAGATACAAAATTTGTATGCTTTCTTTCATGATCAGCCCAAAAAAGATAATAATATAAGCAATTTGCAGCATCTTTTTCAACACTATATTCCAACCAATCCTTGAAATCATCAAACTATGATACAATAAATCTTCGCTTACGATCTCTATCCATGGTTCGAGGAAAATTATGATTTCGAGGTTGACAAGGACCTTTTAATAAATAAGCTCTACGCACCTGATCTCGTTTTTCGGGAGGATACTCCATTCTATTAGGTCTCAATCCTCGATCGGAAGGAAGATTTTCTAAGTCAATGACAAGTTCTTTAATAATAACCTCCTTCGATGCTGAAGGTGCTTTATTAACATTATGATTTAAATCAGACAATGATGACTGAACAGTTGTTATTAATTTTTTAAAGTGTTTTTCCATAACTACAAAATAAAAAAAATTAGTTAGAACCAATATTTACTAATTCCATAAAAGAGGTAGCAGCTGTGAAATATGTTAAAAAATAATTGGATCTCGTTTTCTTTTATTATATATATATATTCCTTACTGTTCATAAGCCTAAAAAACCCATTCCCTACTGCAACAACTTAGTTAAATTATTGATCAAACGATCATTTATGCATTTACTGAAACACCCCTAAATCCTGTAGTAGAATAAATATTATAAAAACTTGTCAATATAAAAAGCAGATGTGACAGAAGAACAAAAAATGCCTTCACCAACAGAAATCTGAATAGTGATCAAGCTTATGAGAGAACAGTCTAAAAAACCACAACAATTAACTTAACGTTTGTTTACCTTTTCAGGAGTTGTTTTCTCTTTTTCACAGTGGTTATTAGGACCTCAAATTGAAGCATAAAATACCAACGTGCAACGTCGCATTATTCTATTGATTTAGCAATTGCCAACTTTATATATATATATATATATATATTAAAAATAAAAAATTAATTTTTTAAATCTTGGGGGGCCCACTGCACCACTGGGCCCCATATATCTCTGTCCCTGCACGCAGTGCATGAGAATTGCCAAGTGCTTCCTTTTATCTAGCTTTTGTCCATTCAGATGGATCTTTAGGTACCACTTCATTCTTTTCATCAATCGTCATTGGATGTGTCCAACCATTCAATACTGAAGTCCATGTCATAGTTCCTTGTACTTGAATGAATACTTTCATTATTGATTTCCAAGCAGGGTAATTCGAACGATCTAGTAACAGAGGCTTAATGATTGATGCTCCTTTTTTGTAGCCATAATTGCGAAACACAGTTCTACACCAACTTCACATATCAAATTTTGATTCGGTGATCCTTGCTCTGATACCGATTGTAAATTCGAAAGGATGTAGTTCCGGAAAAATTTTATTTCAGCTATAGTTGCTATGAATTATATTTGTGGTTACTTGATATAACAAAAATAGAAAAAATAAATGCAAAATAAACAAAACAACACTTGGGATTTGGTAATGCAGTTTGACACACCTTACTTACGATTGCAGGGCCCTTACTCAACTTAATCACTTCCACAAAAGAACAACAATAGTTTTACTCAAGGCTTTACAAAACCGACTCACCCTACCCTTGACACCATCCCTCATCCTCACTGCCCATGAAAGTAAATTACACCCAATAACATGACCAACTTGTTCTAACTTCAACAGAGGATTTTCTCAACAATGTTCAATAATAAAAAGGAAAAAATGAAACAACTCAAGTAATTGAAATAATAAGGACATAAACAAAGACGCTTGAGAAGAGAAAACAAATCCCCTAACAATGTAGCTTCTTCAATGAAAAAACAAGAAGTTATCTACAAAAAATTTGTTGTGAACCTTTGATAGTTTCACTATAATATCCCACACACAAAACGTCTCAAATCAATAGACTTTTCATTACCTAAACGTCATACATGAAGAGATGCAGCTAGATCAAGAACTACTAAAAGTTTTTCACACAAAACATAGTCATCGACAGCCCTACAAAGTCACGCAACACCCTTAAAGAATAACTAACAACAAATCTGGACAGAATCACCAAAATATCAGCTCACAAAAATCGTTTTAGATCCATGAATTTTCAATTGTCAAGTCACCATGTTGTAGTCGTTTTTCCCACGCAATTCAGCCTAGAAAATCAGCTGTCCAGTATAGATAAAATCACCCAAAAATCAGCTACCTTAGATAGTCATTATCTCCAAAATAGAATATCAAGAAGAGTTTAAGTATCATTAAAAATTTACATCTTATCTTAACCACGATATGTTGATTTGATTCTAATTAAATCTTATAATGATTAGAATTTTATCACAAATAAACCTCATCTTTAAAGAATTTTACATGCAGTATAATACTCATCATGGTGAAATTCCTAAATAACCAAAAGTTTCCGATTATAAATAATGTCCAAAATATAATAGCACATATTTTAGCATATGAAATTCAGTTTCTATCTCAATCCACTGTCAAAGAATTGCTGGACACTGACAGTTGAGACAAAACACATCCTTTTGCAATCTGTGTTTAGTTTGATAAGCTTCAACATCGTGGGAAGTAAACAAGCATAATGAGGAGCTACGAGGGTTCAGATCTTGCGGGGTAGCTTCGGGTGCGGAGGCTGCTGGCTATAGTAACTGTAGGCAGGGGATGTGGCTGGCTGTGGTGGCTGTGGGAGCTCTGTGGTGGCTCCGAGTTGCGACGACTGGGGGTGGGGGTTGCTGCAGCTTCTCGTCTGCGTGGTTGCTTATGCCCAAAGTAAATATCTAGTCTTTTTTTTTTTTTTTGCATTTAAATCTTTGGATTATTTGAATTTTATTTCACCCCGTATTTAACAGATATTTTGGTTGATATTTTTTCAGCAGGAAATTCAAACTTTCCTTCCCTTTCAAGGCACTAGTCGGCATTAATGATTAGGTTTCGATTACTTCCACAGCAACTTGCGCTGAATCACATTCTCAGGTCCATTAAAGGATGAAATTGTTTATTGAATTCAAGTTCCATTACTAATAAATAAATTACACACGCGCACACAGCTATTAGTTTGACAATTCAAAGAGTAATTGCATATTATCATAACTTTTATTTTGTTAGATAAGACCTTTTCAAATGCCCACTTGTCCCCCTTCCCTCGTTCACTTTCTCAATTTCTTCTGCAAATAAGTCAAAAGTTCCCTTTTTTTGTTTTTAATTTTCTAGTGTTTTATCATGTACAACGCACCATTAATTGATAACTAATACAATGGATCCTTCATGTTTCAACTCAATCCCAGAGCTTCATCCCAGGTGTGATTTTGGAAACGGACTCTCCAATTTCAAATGAACTAAAATCCTTTTGTCACTTACCGTGTCTCATGTACTCCATATCTGGAAACTTGTTCTAACGGTTTAGTTAACAGTTCATATCATAGCTAGCTGTTCCTTAGGATTGGTGTTCTTATTCATTAATCGGGCGGCGGTCGGCCTTTAACACACTGTTAGTCGCAATAACTGCTAAAAAGATCGGACAAAAGTGTTAGTCACTTAAAATAGCACAAGATGCCAAATTAATGAATGCCAAGTTGTGGGCAGTCCTCTCGTCCATTGCCTTCCCAGCTTGACTGCCTCCTAATCTCTTTTTTATGCAGCGACGTATGAAAGAGATAGAGACCGTCAAGATCACCTCTAACATATAACATTATACAATTACAGAACAAAAAAAATTAAGAAATTAAGCGTCACTTTTTATATTAACAAATCATTAAATTTAGTCAATCTTATTGAATAATTAATAACACAAAATATTACAAAGTGACAATTTTTGTAGATCAAACAATAAATAATACATTTATTTTCCTCTTTCCTATCATAAAAATGAAAATAAACAAGCAACTGTTCTTTTTCTCCTGTTGTTTAATTAATACATATAAATTGTAATTGAAATTACTTATAAATCAATAATCGATCTTCCCCTGTATCAAGCAATCCTGTGTTCTTTCTTCTTCGACTATCTAAACATAACGAAACGCAAAAACGATACGAATAAAGCGACCCAAACGACAACGAAAACCATATCCGCCGCACTCTCTCTCCTCTGCTGCTTCTCTCTCCAAACTCTTCTCTTCTCCACAAATTCCTCGTACCTCTCTTTCTCAACCCCAAATCTTGTCTTCCTCCTCTCTCCCCTCTCCATAGCATTATGCAAAATTATCAAACTGTCCCTCCCATTCAACCTTTTTCCTTCCATGTCCTCCACCCCCATGCTCAACTCCGTCATCTCCGTCTCTCCTCCCTCCTTCCCCCCGCACGTCAACACCACCTCCCACTTCACCGGGCCCCCTATACCGTCCACGACCGTCGCGAACTTCACCTCCACTTCTCCGGTCAACCAGTGCTTCTTCACCGACACCGGCCTCTCGCTCAAAACATTAACCGCCCTTTTTAGCTCCGGGTCGATCATTTTCCAACTTAGCCTCATATTCTCTTCGAGCTGTTTAAGCCACTTCGCTCCGACGTCGCCTTGCTCCCGTCTTTGCTCGTACTCTCTAGGCTCTAGCAACCCAATCCCAAAAGGCGAGCAGAAAAACCAATCCGTAACCGTCTCGGTCTCCACAACCTTCGAGAAGATTGGAACGTTTTGATAATAAATATCAACGGCTGATATCAGTCTCGTCGTTGTTATCATTTGATCATTAAGGTTAATATTGCGTTTATGGTGGAGAAGAGGATATGAGTCAGAGAACAATGTCCGGTGACCGGCGGGGAATGTGGAGACCACTTGACTGACGCGCAGGTCGTTAACTGATGGCCAGATGGACGTGCATATGTTTCTCCAGAGAGTTTCGTCGGCGGAGAGAGCGCGTAAGTCCGTCGACACGCAGGAGGTGGAAGCCAGGGTCGGCCCGTCTAGCAGAGTAAAGATTCGGGTCTGGAGGATGTCGGTGGGAAGGCGGGAGAGAGTTTGGCCGTCGCCATGGTGGACGGTGAACGAATCCCACGTCTGTAATTGAGCGCAAACGACCATTAGAATTATTTATGGTTTTGAAGTTTGGGAGAGTGTAATGAACATAAGAGAAAAGGATATACAGAAATGAGCATTTATAGAGGCTTGCGGAGTCTGCTCCTAGCAAGTTGGGGGCTTTGGTCAAAGAGGGAGAGAAAGTCAACAGTAGACTGTAGTGATAAGTATCTTGTGAACTCGCAAGTTTGATTTTGTCCTAAGTCCAATCCGACTCCTATCCGTCTTATTCTAATTCCTAAATATTATACAAACTGCTTTTCCAAAAAAAAAAATTGTACAAACAGATGCAATCATTTCATCATGCATCACGTGGCACTCAACTTAATTTTGTATTGTAGTTGATTCGATGACGTAGGATGTCTTAATTAAATTGTGTGGTTCGTCGTTGGGAAATTATTTTTTTTTGGGTTTTGGTTGGGAAATTATTTGATTAGACTAGATAACAAAACCCACCACTTTAGACCAATTAGCATTTTACATATAATTAAATGGTCCAAAATACAAAGAAACAACCTCTAATTCTAAATTAAAAATTTTATATTTTAGGGTATTACCCTATCCTTTCCACCCTCGATTCCTAATCTCTATCATCACTATTGCCGGCCCCAAAATCCATTAGCAATAGCCCACTTTTCATCTTTCTATTTGTTTGTGTTACAATCACCATCTTCCTTTATAATATATTAAGTTTGCTTTGAATTTTCATAAAAAATTGACTTACTTTTGCCTTTCACTTTCCCCTTTTGTGTTAGGTTGTCTTATAATTAATGGGAAATAGGGACAACTTTCTCTTCCACCGAACTTTTGTAACAATTTCATTCCAATTAAATATATTGAAGCAAAAGGAAAAAGTCTTCTCTGTAAGTATTGAAAAGTTTACTTTAATGTTAACTTTTCTTTGTATATATTCTCAACATTATCACTTGACTTGGAGATGAGTTGCAAATAAGTGGTATCAAAATAGGGATGACAATTAGGTCCGATTTGACTTGAAGTTAACAAGTTAGGCTCTAGTTAACCAGATTTTAGGCCTAGTTTTGGATTGCCCAGGTTCGTCTCAACTCGACGCTCCATCATTTTAAGCAAAAAGACATTATTTTACTACAAATGATTTTATTTTGCATTTTAATTAGAAATATAATTTTGAACAAGTTGAGTCCAACGGCCTAGTTAGTCTAGGGCTCTGGCTGGTTGTCTTGGACTCGATCGAACCTCGTGTCAAGCTCGAGGCCCAGAAACATTGGATCGAGTCAGGGTCAAGCATATGCGACCCAAGTAACCTATTGTCATCTCTAAACTATCAAAGCAATTTAATCTTTACCTTTTGGAAACCTCATCCCATGTTTTATGCTTGGCAGTTTTTAAATTATTACTAAAAAACTAACAAATATGATGGTAGTTTATTTAAAAGATAATAAATCTATTTTTTTATTTCACTGTAAATTTGCAAAATTTTTATCAATTGTTCATTTTTTAAAAAAAATCAAACAATTCAATCTAAAAGTGCAATTAAGTGAAACATTTTTATAAACAGTAAAAATATTTATGTGATATCTTTTTCTTACATAAGTTTTGAATATTAAATAAATAATAATAATTAATATATTAATTACATGAGATTCAAAAATTATATTAATGAAGACGAAATATTATATAACTCATCTAAATATCAGTCTTTAAGTATTTTGTTAATCAAACTAATAAAATATTAATAAATACAATATTTTGAGTTGAATTATATGATTTTAAAAAAATTAAACAATTAATTAAAATTTAAAAAATTGAAATTTTAATTAAAATTAAAAATTGGAAATTTTTAGTGCATTGTTTCTTATTTAAAGGACTGTATTATATGAATATCATGATTAATATTAGTTAAATTACTTTTATAGATCAATAAATAATTTATGTTATGCTACTAAAATAATGATTTATAATTTTTTAATTATTCAAAATCATTTCCAAACATGCTTTTGACTTTTAATCTTAATAAAATATATAATATGTAATTTTCTGGATATAAAAATTATGTGCTGTGGACTGGAATCATATAAAGAAATGATTTTACTTTGTTATTAATATTATAACATTTTATTTACTTAAATCTTTATACAATCTTAATAAAATATGGTTTTTTCAGTAAATAATGAAGTTATTTTGTTTTGTTTTTTGGATAATATGGAGGCTAAAAGCCTAAACTGAAAGAAAAGAATAATTTAAAAATCAGAAAGAACATAAACGGGGTACAGTCACCCTAAAGAGTGGAGTTAAGCTTCTTGGCGGGTTGTGGCAGACGCGCAAAATTGCCAGACATAGTCATTCCAAAGTTTGCTAACCAATCCACACACGCATTCCCTTCTCGATGAACATGGCAAACAACAATCTTGCAACTTGCCTTTAGACACTTACGAATGGCACGCAATAGGGAGGCAGTCCGATGGGAACCAGGTTGAGACCCAATTATTAGTTGGCAAGCAACCATGGAGTCTAACTCTAATATCACTTGAGAGAGCTGCATTTCCTTTACAAGCATTAAGCCCTCATATACAGCCCATAGTTCATCTACAATGGCAATAGTTATCCCAATCTTAAATACCGATCCAGCTTGCCAAAAACCCAAATCATTATGTACCAGACACCCGGCCGCAGCTGGACCCAGAGTTCCTTTCACTGCCCCATCAGTGTTAACCTTATACCAACCAGCTGGGGGCGAAGTCCATGCTATCCATCAGATCTGCTTTGTCAACTGGATCTTCTGCTTCTCTCGATTCATTCCAGCATGAAATCCCTTAGCCATACGCACAATAGAATAGATTGTGTCCGATGGCCTAATAAAGTCTCCCTCAAGCATTTCCTTATTTCTCCATTACCATAGGAGCCAACATCCAACCCCAAATGCCATTGCCCAAGGAATTGTTTGTACTGTTCGTCGTGCCATAGCTAAGTTTAAAACCAGCCACTCCTTAACTGGGGCCGAGAAGAATAGATGTTAGGACTGCCATATAATTTTCACATCCAAACAATCCCACAACACATGCAAAGTGGTCTCCTCTACTAAAAAGCATCTTGGACACACGCCTGAATCTGACAGCCGTCTACTAGCTCTCACGCTTAAAGTATGCAAACTATCATGAGTAACAAGCCATAAGAATTGTCGAATCCGTTGAGGCCCAGGCCATTTCTAGATTATTTGCCATACCTTATGTTCTTCATGATAATACCTCTCGGTTAGGAATTGGTAATCTGATCTTACAGAGAATCTACCCGAGGCTTCCTATAACCAAATTACTACATCCTCCCTATCTGATTGAGATGGCGGCAAGTTTACAGCAATGCACAAAGCCGTCTGGTGGTTGATAAGGTGATCGAATAAGTTCCATTGCCATTGCCCAGACGAGCTCAGCATGTCTGCAACAAATACATTATTGTCTGTCTCATTCCTTACTGTGTTAGGAACATTCTACATTTTCCCCAGGCTCGGTAGCCAACTATCCTCCCAAAACTTCACTCAGGTCCCATTGCCCCATGATCATGCCATGCACTGTGAAACACGGTTCCACACTATAGATAGTGATCGCCATATATGAGAGTCTAAGGGAACCCTCTCCAAAGCAAATACTGTGCCAATCCTATTCTTATACTTTGCTCTTCATACCTTGGAGCATAAAGTGTCGGGTTCAATAAACAATTTCCAGGCCCATTTGGCCAGTAGACTATCATTGAAATCTTCATGCCTACGAAGCCCCAGACCTCCTCTTTCCAGTGGCATACATAGGTGACCAAGCAATAAGATGCAATTTTTGTTCATTAACTGCATGCCCTTATACAAAAGACCTGCTTAGTTTTTCAATTTCCTCACATATATATTTCAAAAATTTCAAGACTTGCATTGAGAAGTTTGGGATGGATTGGATGACTGACCGGCTTAAAGTGATTCTACCTGCCATAGAAAGGGTAGAGGCAGTCCACCCTGATAGTTTAGCTTGTATATGATCAAGGACTTGGCTAAAATGGGCACGACATACTCTTCCATGAACCATGTGAACTCCCAAATATCGCCTTATAGAGTTAGCTGCCTTGAACTCAGATTCCCGTAGAATATCTGCCCGCAACTCCTCGCCAACATTTCGCAAGAAGAGGACTTGGGATTTAGACGGGTTGACCTTCTGCCCTGAAGCCCCACCAAATACATTAAGAACCCCAAGAATGCGCTGCATCTGCTCCACCGAAGCCTCTGCAAATAGTAATAAATCATTTGCAAAGAAAAGATGGGAGATCTGCAGACCCGATGTCTTTATTAGTGTTTAATTACCAACTTCCACCTCTACAGATATAAGATACGATAACCGTTGTACACGAAGGACAAACAGGTATGGTGACAAAGGACATCCCTGCCTTATTCCTCTTCCCATGTCGAAGGATTCAGTTATACTGCCATTCCAAAGGAGTTTCATATGAGTCGTTGAGACACAATCCAAAATTATTTCTTGCATTCTATTAGGGATACCCCTGTACTAAGGTATCATCGATGAAGTCCCATCGTATTCGATCATAGGTCTTTTCAAGTTCGACTTTCCCCCTTAGTCATAGGCCTTTTCAAGGCCGTATCCTTCAATATGTCGTCTTCCGTGATCCAAACCCCCTCAACATTCCTCAGAGCTTCAATTTTAATTCATCTCCCCTTAGTAACCGTCTTAACATGGTAATATCTCGTATTACGATCACCTTCTTTAATCCACTGGCTTCTCGATTTTTGATACCACAGTAATTCCTCATGTGCAAGTACCTCCTCTAAATCAGCTATTAGACGTGTTTCCAGCCAGTGAAGATGTGGATTAGGACCCTCTTGTAGTTTCCTCTCTATACCTTTCAGCCTAGCCATAATTCTCTTCTTCCTTGCATTGATCGAAACTATACATGTTCTTGTTCCAATATTGAAGATCGTCTCGAAGTCGATCTAATCAGGTCTTCAAGTTTCCTTGTATTTGCCATTGTCGATTTAGAAAAGTGGCAAAATCTTGATGACTATGCCAGGTTGCTATGTAGCGAAATAGGCATGGTAAGAGGGGCCTTCCAATGTTCGATTCAGAGTGAAGAACCAAATGGTGGTGATCAGATTTATGTCGCTGCAAAACTCGAACCCCACTATTAGGAAAAGCAGTTCTCCATTCAACATTGCATAAGGCCCTATCTAGTCTCTTGGATAATCATTCACATCCCCGAAGGATAGGGCCACGCCACGTGAACTTTGGTCCCGAGCTATCCATATCCATGAGGTTACAATTACACACTGCCTCCCAAAAACTCCTATGCAAAGGATCAGTTGATACCACACCCTCCTCTTTTCATGAGTATAGAGAACTTCATTGAAGTCTCCTATGAGAAGCCATGGTTCAGTTATTGAGGGTGCCAGAACTCCCATGAAATCCCATAATTGATGATGTTCATTATCAACCGGATTCCCATAAATAGCAGTAAGAAGGCTTTCGCATCCATCCCATTTAATCCTCAGATGCATAGCTTGCTCATGCTTAGCTAAAACCACCGCATCGACTACAGTTTTTTTCCAGGCGACCCCATATACCTCCCGAGAGCCCCGATGCCTCCACTCTTTCAACTCTGTATTCTCTGAGCTTGGCACAAACTCTGTCCGCACGCACCCGACTGATACGAGGCTCAAGAATAATAATAATATTCAGTTTCATATCCTTCATGTACTCCACCAAATATCTGGCGAAACTCCTACTGCCTGCACCTCTGCAATTCCAACTGGATATTATCATTAAAAACAAGATATTAGAAAAATATCGCACCATGACAGGTCATTGGTGAAACGTAGAATTGGCCCCCGCCTTATCTCATCCTTGGAAGTAGTTTCCTCTTCCTCCTCCAGATAATCCGATTCATGTCCAAGACCCCCAAAAATCATTTTCTCGGCATAATCTCTCCTTATATGAATGCCCAGATACACTATCCTTCTTCAGAGATGAATCGCCATCTCCCTAATCATCTGTGGCCTCAAAATCTCCATCAAACTCACCCTTCTTTGGCTGTTTTTTGCTTCGGTGCAGTTAATCCCGACTTTGCGTCTTGTTTGCAGAGAGAGGGCCCTCCATTTCTCAAGTAACGTTAGAAATATAATGAAGTTATTGATAAACTTATTTACAGATCGTTTTGTGTTGTGTTAAGAAGCAATATTTGGAATATGAAAAGAAAATAGACTTGGAAATTTAAAATCAGGTTCAGGTGGGCCTATTCGCTTAGCTTCGGGAAGCCGTTAAAACTTAAAACCCCTAGCCTCAAATCCGACTCTTCTTTTGCTTTGCATTTTCTCCATTTCACTTCTTTTTTTTCTTTCCTCCGAGTCTCTTGTCCCTTAAGTCTCTTTGGATCAAACCCGTTAATCTCAACTGCTGATCATTTCGTCATTGGTTTGTACTGGTCATTTTGGTTTCTGGGTGGCCCCTAATTTCTTGTAGCACTAATCACTTCGATTTGTTTCAAAGATGCAAGTGATCTTGGTGGTCAAGAAACGTAATTTCTCCATTTCCTCAGGTCAGATTCTTAGTGTTTTGATGGCGTCCTACCAATAGGAATTGATGGACATGAAAGGTGAAAGAATGGCGAAGAGATCAGCTTTAGGTACGATAGTCAGGAAAAGGCTCTCTGATATTACCAACTCTCAGTCGCAGCCCGAATTGGCTATAATCGAGGAAAAAGATATCCAAGTTTCTGATTCTGCTGAAGAATTCATCAATAAGCTTCTCCAGGTATAGTTTTTTCATCTGGGCTTTTCTTTGTCGAAACATATGTGACTGGAGTTCGCTTTGGCTTTGTTAAGAGCAACTCCAACCCTCCTCCATTTTGGAGGAGAAACGGCAAATTGGAGTGAAAATCCACTCCAATCACATGCCAATTTCTCCTCCATTTTGGAGGAGAGCTACAGTGTTCCTCCAAATTTAAAGGAACACTGTAGCAATGCTATCACTATTCCTCTATTTTTTTCGTTTTTCTTTTTTTTGTTTTCTTTTTCCTTCCTTTTTCATTAATTCAAAATTTTTAATTTTTCATTATTTATTTTTTAGTTAAGCAATATTTTAATTATATTTTTATTTAATTAATTATAACTTTATAATTATTTTAAGGATTAATTTCTTATATATATTATATATTTATTTAAATAATTATAACTTTA
>JAOSBO010000210.1:4407762-4421099 GCA_027563915.1 Erythroxylum rotundifolium | reverse complement strand
CTTCATAACAAGAGTAAAGAGATAAGTGGATAGGAGATCTCCCTGTATATTACCCTTTGCATTTTTGAAAGGCTCTGTAGGGAATCCATTCATAATCACATTGAATGATGATTTTTGGATGCAATTCATAATCCAATTAACAAATCTCTTAGGTAGTTGTAAGGCTTCAAGGCAAATTTGAATGAAATTCCAACTGATAGTATCAAAAGCTTTTAAAATCAACCTTATTGAGCAACTATTAAGTTGTTTACTTGAGTTGTACTCTTTCATCAGCTCTTGCAGTATAAGAATATTTTCTCCAACATTTTTGTCAAGGATGAACACTCCTTAAGCTGGATTAATAATACATGCGATCAACGCTTTCAATATGTCAGCTAAGAGCTTGGAAATCACCTTATATTGTATTACAGCAGTCAATAGGTCTAAAATCTTAAATTTTGCGAGGGTTTTTCTTTTTTGACACTAAGCAAATTAATATATGGTGAAGAAGAGAAAAATTCCAGCACAACCTATGTAAATAGTTGTCCATTGATATCCCATGTAGCTTGGAAAAACATAGTAAGGAAGCTATTAGGTCTAAAGGATTTAGAAGGATGTAAGCTGAAAAGAACACCCTTTTGACATCAATCTTTGTAATCAAGGATATAACAAAATCTATTATAGCTGGAGCAATGGAGCTATAGAATAACTACTGCATATTGTAGTTTGGGGAGGAAGTGAAATCATGGCCCATGGGATTTGAGTAATAGCTTCTAGCTGTGTCTTGAAGTTCAATATATGATTTGAGTGATCTAGGCCAGAGGAATCCGACAAAGAGGAAATTTTGTTGACATTTCTTCTTACTAGTAATGTAGATTGAAAGAATTTAGTATTAAAGTCTCCATCTCTCAGCCAATTGATTATAGTCTTTTGTTTAAGAATGGAATTTTGTAGGACAAGAGCTTCTCAATATTCTTGTATGAGCTTAATCTCTTTCCTTCTCAAGTCATCATTACGTGGAAAGTCACAACAAGCTTTTTGAGCTTGAGCTAGTTTCCCCTTAAGAATGTTTAATGCCTGATTTCTGTCATGCATGAAGCTCTTGCTAGATCTCTTCACTATCTTCAATTTAACCATAAGCTGATAGGATTTATAATTTGACACCTCTTGATTCTAGCATCTAGAAACCACACCTAAGAACCCTCCAGTTGACAAAAGGCCATTGAAAAATCTAGAAGGAGTACCACCAATTCTACTCTCAACTATCCTTTGGATTAGCACATAAGAATGATCAGACGTTAGATTATCTCCAAAGTGAACAAAAGAATTTGGAAAATAGTTGAGCCAAGAGGAATTAACCATAGATCTATCCAACTTTTTCCGTACAAGCCACTTATCGTGCCAATTATGGCTCCAAGTGAGTAATCTCCCAATAGAGTGCAAATCCACCAAGTCTATCCCAGTAGAGTTACTGTTGTTGTTGTTTACTTAATTATACGTCTGTTATCAGTTATCACCAATCTTCCAGTGAGAATTGAAAACCTTATCCATGTCACGAGATGTCACTTGAAAGTATAACTGAGAATCGAGTTCATCACTGATTTAGTTAAAACATGTACTTTGTAACTTATCCTATACATCAGAATATCTATTCATTTGTTATCTATCTAAAAATAAATTACAACGTTAAAAAAAATAGTGATTGCGATAAATAGTATCATTGCATGTTACGGTTATCATGATCTCTCGCTCTTTAATCAAGCTATGTTTCCTTTTTCCCTTCCGACTTTGCTGATATAAATGAATCTCACGATTATTCAATAGTTATGGGTGGACTGGACAAGCATTTGCCATATCTTGCCTGTGCTTCAAGTTTTAGTAGATAAAGATAAGGATAACTTCAATTGAATTTTCATATATTCAAACTTAAAGACATACCATTCAGACAAGCATAAATGTTATGATGGATGACCATCAAATGCCAAGGGCGAGCCTAAACTCTGATGGGACGTAAACCCGTTTTATCCATATTTACTGTATGACCATTTTTCTTTTTCCTTTTCGTTAATCTATGCTTCAAATAAACTTAATAATACGGGCCATTTTCATTAAGATGTGTTTATAAACTAAAAATAAAGGTAAAAGATAATGTAAATTTATTTATTTTTAAAAATATTCTATTATTTATTGTTTATAATATTAAAAATATTTGTAAAACTCTATGATGAAGTTTATATCAAATTATTTTAATACAAATTTGTTATTAAAATCTAATAAAAATAGTTATACAAATAATATTAGGTATGTAAAAGTTAATTATATAATAGTATAAATTAAACTGATTTGACAGAGATTTTATAAATATTTTTATATTAAAATATATTTTTAAATAATTTTAAATAATTTTAAAAATATATAAAAACAAGCAAACTTATGAAAAAATTATGCTTCTTTTGAGGAATTGTTTTTAAAATTTATGAACAAATTCTGCTTCTTTATATCCTAAAAATAATTGGTTATTTGCGTCGAGAGTTAGTCAAAAGAGATGCTTCCATCTTTCCAAAAAGGCGGACTTTAACGTTGAAAATGGGTCCATTGCCTTTCTTTGAGCATGGCATTGGTTGGAAGGAAGATTTGGTTACCAGCTCTCTTTTCTGGCCAATGAAATTGTTGTATACCATCTACCGCCCATAACATATTATGAACATGAAAGTGAATGAAAACGAAATGTGTAAAATGCCTCACAAGAAGGGTATGCATTGAATTGAATATTTCTAAGGTGAGAATGAAGGGCACATGCAGAGATAGTAGACAAGTCAAAAAATGAGACCCGCGAGATGTGCTTAATGTGTTGTTAATTTCTCGATTATTTATGAGTATGTGTACTTTTTGTCAAAAAAAGAGGTACTACTGTCCTGTTTCCTAAATATGGACAAAAGACTTCCAAAGTCTTTGAAAAATTCTCTGATGTGAGCTTCTTCAAACATTTCTCTGCACGATATGGATATAGAAACTACGAAAGTTCATCTTAAAAGGGTGCAAAATCGACCTCATTTTACCTGTCAAAATTTACCTCACCTCCTTACGAAATAAATGCATGGCTACGGTATTAACCCTTGTAGCCTTATAGTGGCATGTTAAAATACTTCATAGCTCTCGCACTACTACAACATTATTCCATCTTATAAAATCTAATTTAAGACTAAAATATAGAGGAAGAGAGACATTCCTTTGACTTGTAGCTTAAACGAACAAACCCCTTGAGAAGAGCCCGACCATAAAAGGAGAGAGAATAAGAAGCAGCCACCATACCTACAAAGTTCTAACTTTGTGAATCAAATCCCAATGGCAAATAAATTTAATGCTAGTAGGACATTCGACAATCAGTTTGTTGCTCTTGTTTGGATTGCGAGAAAATTCTTTGGTACACTAAGTCATAGTGAGAACAGCGGAATTATTCTACAGAAATTAGAAAGATACGAAACTAGCTAGAAAAGACAAAGGGTTAAGTAAAACTAAAGCAACTACATTATACAAAACTACATCACCTTTGAAACCCTCTATATACGAACAAAAGAATCCACCAATTTCCAAGTTAAAAGTAGTCCTTGCTTCTGTTTAAGAGAAGAAATTAGCCACCTTCCAAGTTATTAGGTACGAGTTCTTGGAACTTGCTTTATAATTTCCAAAAGATGCGTTAATTTCAATTACTACTTCCTAAGCATGTTAAGCAAAAATAATTTAAAAATTAACGAAATAAAGTTATCATTCTTATTATAAAATCAAGGGAACTCTGGAATTAAAGTTATAAAAGGAGTTTCTTTTTAACTTAAGTTTGTTT
Organism: Erythroxylum rotundifolium; assembly: GCA_027563915.1. Taxonomy (NCBI): domain Eukaryota; kingdom Viridiplantae; phylum Streptophyta; class Magnoliopsida; order Malpighiales; family Erythroxylaceae; genus Erythroxylum; species Erythroxylum rotundifolium. Next base: position 4,417,279 of record JAOSBO010000210.1, on the reverse strand, counting down.
TTAAACTTTTATCAAGTCTGTTACACCTTAGTTGATCATACGAATGAATTCTCTTATTGCAAGGAGCTGTTAAGGATTGATCACTCACACAACATCAAAAAATAGACAGAAAGTAATAAAGAACAAGAATATACAGATTTAAAGGGGTTCTGCAATTTGTCTACGTCCACCAGCTGTTAAAAATTTTGTATTATCACTTTGTTTTCTACCAATATACCAAGAAGAACAACCATCCCTATTTATACTAATAAGAGCCAGAGCAACAATAGGAAATCAAACAAGAATAAGAAACTATACAATATTAGGAAACTGCATAAGAATAACAAACTCTACAGAAATAGGAAATTGCCTTCTAATCCGACTCTTACTCCACCTTCTAATTAGACTCCACATCAAACAATCTCCTACTTGGAGACTAATGTAGAAACCAACTATTTTTCCCCATCCAATGCAGATGTGCTTAGTTCTGGAATGGAACATGGGATTCTTAGCTAATTAAATGGCACTCTGGCTATCACTAAAGATTACACAATCCCGCCGCTTTTTGCCAATTTGCTCCAGAAAGTCTTTCAACCAAACCATCTCCTTTCCAGCTTTGGACATAGCCACATACTTAGGTTCTGTAGTTGACATAAAGACACACTTCTAAAGTTTTGACATCCAATTAACATTTGTTCCAACAATAATGAAGACATACCTAGATGTGCTCTTGTTGCTATCCACATCTCCACTAAGGTCAACATCAACAAACCCGTCTAGCACCACCTTGCCTTTCCTAAACTGAAGTGCAGTACTAGATGTACCCTTCAACTATCTCAAAAACCACTTCACGACTTCTCAATGAGCTTGTCGTGGATTTGACATATAGCTGCTAACTGCTCCCACTACATACACTATGTCAGGTCTAGTGTAGGCCATAACATACATTAAACTACCAACTACTGAGGCATACGGTATCTTAGACAATAGTCTCACTCCTTAAGTATCTTGGGAGACTATTCCTTGGACAATTTGAGATGACTTACCAAAGGCGTATTTCTGGGTTTTGCGTTATCAACTCTTGAACATGCTTAGTACTTTCTCAATGTACTGTTCTTGAGACAGTTTTAGCCTCCCAACCGATTTGTCCCTAGGAATCCTCATACCAAGAATTTGCTTTGCAGTACCCAAATCCTTCATCTCAAAATTCTATGACAACTTTTTCTTTAGAACGTTGATCTCTTTCATGCATGAACCTGCAATCAGCATATCATCCACATACAAGAGCAAAATAGCATAAGAATCACCAAAATTCTTGAAATAACAACAATGATCCTTATCACTCCTGTGGAACCCACTATTGCACATGAAAGCTTCAAACTTCTTGTACCACTGTCTTGGAGTTTGCTTTAACCCATACAAGCTTTTAGCTTGCACAACATGTGTTCCTTACCAATAACCAAATCCTTAAGTTTTTGCATATAAATGTCCTCCTCCAGGTCACCATGTAAAAACGTCATTTTTACATCCATCTGCTCAGGATGTAAATTTTCAGCTGCAACAATACCTAACAAGATTTTAATAGTAGTTAATTTCACAACGAGAGAGAAATTTTCATTATAATCAACACCCATCTTTTGTGAGTAACCCTTAACCACCAATTTAGCTTTGTAACGTTTCCTACCATCAGGTTCATCCTTGATCCAATGCACCCACTTGTTGAATAAGGCCTTGTTGGCAGGCAGTTCAGATAACACCCAGGTTTGATTCTTTTCAAGGGAGCTCATTTCTTCATCTATAGCGTGCTCCCATTTGATAGAACCATCAACCTGAATAGCTTCATCAAAGGATTCTGGTTTGCTAGAATCAGTTAACAATAGAAAATGCAGGAAAGGAGAATACCGCTTTGGTGGCCTTCACACTTTAGTAGTCCTTTTTACTGCAAACTGTGGCATAACTTGTTCTGGCTCAACTGTAGCAGTTTCGGGAACTAGAACATTTTTAGGACACCCCTGAGATCTTGCTGCAACATCAGCTGGCATGATTTCCTGCAGTTTTACCATCTCAAACTTCTCTCTCACCTTTCCTATATTGTCGGAACCCACCAAAATCTTGTCCTTGTACAAAACATTCTCACCAAAGGTTACATCACAGTGTCTCAGAATTTTTCTATTCTTCTCATCCCAAAATCTATAACCAAAATTATCATAACCATATCGAATGAAATAGCACTAAACAACCTTAGGATCTAATTTATCTCTCTTCTTAGGATCAACATGTACATAGGCAATACAACCAAAAATTGTAAGATGAGAGAGATTTACCTCCCTTCTTGACCATACCCTCTCTGGAATTTTGAAATTCAAAGGAAATGAAGGCCCCCTGTTGATTGGAAAGGTTGTTGTATTTACTGCACCTGCCCAGAATGTTTTGGCGTCCCGCATACAATCTCATGCTTCTCACTCACTCATTCAACGTTTTGTTCATTCTTTCAATAACACCCTTCTGTCTTGCTTTACCAGGAACTGTCCTAGTCAATCTAATCCCACTATCTGCACAAAACTGCTTGAATTATGTCTTGTCATATTCGCCTCAATTATCAGACCTTAGATACTTGATCTTCAAACCAGTCTGATTTTTAACTTCAGCTTTCCACCTTTTAAAAGTAACAACATATCAGATTTATTTTTCACAAAATAAACCTATACCTTTTCTGTTGAAGTCACCAATGAAGGTGACATAGTATCTCAAGCCACCAAGGGATGAAACCGATGCTGGTCCCCTCACATTCGTGTAAACTAGTTCCAACCTCTCTGCCTTCAGTTCCTATCCAATCTTTGAGAAGTTGACCCTCTTCTGCTTACACAGGACACAACTTTCACAAAAGCCTAAATCAACTGACTTCAAACTTGGCAAAGACTTTTTTTTGAAAAATTAAAAAATTGGATTGATAGATAAAAGATAAAGAACATCGTTACGAGAAATATGGTACTCTCCTTAGTCTCCTACGACAAAAACAACAACACATTACAAAATACAAACTAAACAAATTGGAATAACGGCATAGTGAGGTCACCGTTGCTTATCTTAGGCAAGTCAGTCGTGAAAGCGGTAAAAGAACCCTCTCATCTGCACATCTAAGAAGCTGGTGCTTCCAAATTAGAGCTAAAAGAACAGAGGTAATCCAGAGGTTTCCTAGCTCGCTTCCATCATTATATTGACATTATGACAACCCAACTTCTGAAGAAAGGTAGTGTTTGTTTATAAAACAAATCAATTAGAGACACCATTTATACTTCATCCGTAGCATGCCAAAACACCATAAATACCCTACTGTTGGTATTTGGAATTTTTCTTCCTCTTCCTAGATAATTTCCTCTTTGCGGTTTTTACCTGCACACAAAAATCTCCTGGAATGTCAGGGATTTGGTTTGCTGCTGATGGAGAATCACAATCGTCTGCTGTCAAATCTAAACTGCTTTCTTTAAGGGAAACTATTTTCTGTTCTGCATTTTGAGAGATAATATTCTCAATCCCCCGATTTGTCACTTCGTAATCACTGTAGTTTACCATTGTTGGCTGTTCTTCATTCTCCATCCTAAACTTAGAATTCTCATTTTGCGTAATAGTTGCTAATGGAGTTAACATGTTAGCCCAATCCATTTGATAATGCCCCAAATATTGCGAGGTGAAGTGATGCACTTCATTTTCCAATTCCTTGAGAGAGACGTGTCCAGATGCTACATTGGGGTTCCCATCCTCAATATCTAGGGTATCAATTGTTGAGTTATCATTAACGTCAATTTGTACACCTGCAACCTCATCATTTTCCATTATAGAAGCATCAACCCTCCAATAATTCATCTTGCCATCCAGTTTGGAAAAGTTTTCCCGTAGGAACCCATTTTTTGGTTGAATTATAAGGCTTCCAAAGATATGTGACCATAATTTCAGATTTATCAATCTCCCTTGTTTCACTTATTTTGAGTATTGGTAAATAATTAAGTAGTATAACATTCCTTTTTACCTTCACACAGATTTTTGCATACCCAATTCGCTCCATTTAAAATGTTTGAGCATCCATATAAAGAGATTTTCCTAAAGAACTTGTTAAAAAACTCAACCTTTCAATTGTCCAAAATTCTAGTGGCAAATTATGAAATTGAACCCATATAAGAAAAGATTCTACACATTCCTTATCAAAACTATCCCAGGTTTCCACTTTTGCATAAACATGGGTTGGCCACTTATATGTCAAGGTCTCACTTTTAGTATTTCATTCAAATTACTATCCACAGTAAATTTAAACAGAATAGTGTCATCATTTATGAGTAAAGTTTTTTTCAAACCTTTCTTAACCTATTGTGCAGTGGCTCAAGCATTGCTGATTGGAAATGCAGACCTCTTAGTCCAAAAGGATCCAACCAAGGCAGTAGACCAAGCCTTTGCTCTGGCTTGCAGCAATTTAATCGGTGGACTGACAACACCATCCTTCATAGCATTTGGGTAGTATTTCAGACGTATCTTAGTTGTTGCACGTGAATTTTCTTTTTCCAAGCACCGATCTTGGGGGAGGGGTTTTGGAAATTTGAAGCTAATGAGTTAACCCCCTTTCCAGATGCGCACTTTTAACAAACCTCTCAGATTAGTACAGGGAAATCTTTCATGAATAGGGGTGAAGGTGCCCCATCCCTTTCCATGAAAATCACATCTTTGTCCTTTTGCCTTTTGTCGAGACTCCTTCTACCGTTATCCTCATATTGCAGCTCCTCCATTCCCACTTTTCCCATAACCCAAAATCCACCCAGATCTGTTTATCCTAGAGAGCAAAGCCAGATCTATTTTATCACGACTCACCGAGCAACCCGCTAGATGAGAGATCTACTGCAGCTACTGGCTCTTCTTCTTGTGTTTTATAGCTAGGTCACTTGAAGAACACAACGTCGAGAGCGCCAGAAGTCATGGCGTGGAGAGCAGAGATTTGGGTAGCGCGAGCCTGGGCTACCCAAAGGACGAGGGTAACCCATCGAGCAGGATTTGTGTTTCCTTATGTCACTGAGAGCAAGAGATCATGGCCCCTTTTGATTGCAAAATCTTCATCCCTTTCTAGCTTATATGACCAAGTCTGTTATGCCACAAACTTGAATTATTTGCATTTGTAGCAACAGCTACCTTGTTTGAGCATCCTGTTGTTGTGTATAATGTCCCTGTCAGCATAACCCGTGCTACTACCATAGCACCCTTGATAATCTTTCAGGAACTGTCCCCAAACACCATTCTGTAGCCAGTTTTATCCAACAAACTCATTAAGATCAGATTCTTCTTTAGGTTAGGCATAAACCTGACATCCTGCGATTTCCATGGACTCCCAACAGAAGTCTTAATGCGAATATCCTCTTTTCCCATAATCTCCAAAGGCTTGTCATCAGCAAGATACACCTTACCAAAATTTCCAGAGACAAAATTCTGGAATAATTCTCTACATGGAGAAGAGTAAAATGATGCTCCAGAATCCAATATCTAGGATTCTATAGGGCTGTCCAAGCTCAAGACTAGAGTATCGTTAACATCATCTGTGGCAGTATTCACAGAATCGCTGTCATCATCTTGAGGCTGCAAATTCTTCTTCTTCTTCTTCAGTTTTGGACAATCCTTCCTAAGATATCCCTTATCCCTGCAGTTCCAGCGAATAACATTAGTTCTCTCATTTGATTTTCCCTGCCCCTTTGACTTCCCGCGAGTATTCTGAGCTCGTTGTTTACCAGTTCCTCTACCTTTTGCATTTAAGGCGTTACCTGATGATTCCCCTAATTCCTTCTTACGAATACTTTCACTAAGAATTATATCCCAAACGTCATCAAATTTCAATGTGTCAGATCCACGAGAACTAATAACCGCAACTACAAGTGTATCCCACAAATCAGGTAAAGAAGATAACATAATTAGGGCTTTAATTTCATCATCAAAGGTTATCTTCACCGAACTTAATTGACTAGTGATCATATTAAATTCGTTAATATGATCGGCCACAGAACCACCATCAAACATCTTAAGATTAAACAAATGACGCATCACAAATACCTTGTTGATGTTAGATTGTTTCTCATACATATTCGCCAATGCCTTTTAACAATCCTATTGTCATTTTCTCATTCATGATATTGAACGCAACGTTTCTGGCCAACATCAATCTGATTATACCTAGCACTTGGCAATCCAAGCGTTCCCACTCGGAATCCTCCATCTTTTCCGGCTTCTTTTCAGTCAAGGGCTGGTCTAGATTTTTCTGGTATAGATAATCCTCAATCTACATCTTCCAAAACTCAAAATCCCTTCCATCAAATTTCTCAATCTTCACCTGAGTCTTCCATCGCTATAAACCGTGTGATTTGCTGACCCACGCTTTGATACCAGTTGTTAAGGATTGATCACACACACAACAACGAAAAATAGACAGAAAGCAAGAAAGAACAAGAACACAAAGATTTAACATGGTTCAGCAATTTGCCTGCGTCCACCAGCTACTAGGAATTTTGTATTATCACTGTGTTTTTTGCCAATATACTAGGAAGAACAACCATCCCTATTTATATTAATAAGAGCCAGAGCAACAATAAAAAATCAAACTGCAATAAGAAACTATACAGTACTAAGAAACTGTATAGGAATAACAAATTCTACAGAAATAGTAAACTGCCTTCTAATCCTACTCTTACTCTACTTCCTAATTAGGCTCCATATCTAAAGGAGCATGCTGTGATGTTTAATAGTTATCTTCAAAAGAAATTGTTACAAATTGACCACAGAGTACACAACTTTGCTGCATGTTTTAAGGTAACATCTCCAAACTATCTTCCCTAGATGAATAGTGGCAAAGAAAAGTACACGACGTTGTATACAGACAAGTGCGGTCTATTCCCGCTTTCGCCGCTAATATCTGATTTTTTATTCTAGTTTGTACATTGAACAATAATAGACTCAGTACCAAATGCTGACCCTCGGAGAGAGAGAGAGATAGATCTTAGGATATACGTAGAATTGGCATTGATAAGCCTTTGGCCTCTTCTGCTTTTGTCTAACACCTACTGAGAAAAGAAATAGGGAAGGCACGAAAGGAACAGTAGACGCTAGTGGTTATAAGATCTACCGAACCCACTCAAAACACCTCCCTCACATTTCTCACTCTAATCCTCTGTCCCTACAGACAATTTTGCTCTAGTCCATCAGTCCCAAGAGTCAGCATGGAGAACCAGAGAAACTCTGTTTTGAACTACTACTGCCAAGGAAAGGTTAGACATCTTCTTCAGTTTCATTTACTATGCCATATAACTGTGTTTCGAGCTTCTTATTAGGAAAAAAGGATTTCTCTCTTTTTGGTGTTAAGTGGCTAACCGTGCTTAGCAATGCTCATTTCGACTACAGACTATGGAAGAACTGAGACACTCCCTTCTGTATACAAGTGTGGAGCTTGAGCAGACAAGGCTAGCAGTTCAAGAAGAGCTTCGAAAGAGAGATGACCAATTGCTACATCTCAAAGATCTGCTTAGCAAAACCATGAAAGAAAGAGATGAGGCACAAGAGAAATACCAAATACTTGTCCTGGAAAAGCTTTTTCTCCAGCAGCAGCACCAGAATGCTCCTCTCTCTGGCATTTCAGAAGTTGAAGACGAACCCAGAAAGGGGGTTGACTCCAACAGTGGCCTATCGTCATCAGATTGTGAAGAGAGCATCGTTTCATCCCCTGTACTTGATCCAATTGCACAACGTCAACTATTCCCAACTACAGCAGTACCTCAAGAAACAGCAGACTTAGTCCCTGAAAAGCCATTGCCTGAAAAGGGGAAGCTTTTGCAGGCTGTGATGAAAGCCGGTCCACTCTTGCAAACTCTGCTCTTGGCTGGACCACTTCCAGAATGGAGACACCCTCCACCACCACTGGAGTCCTTTCAAATCCCTCCAGTGACCATCCCTTCACCAAAAACACCACCTCTTCTGCCGCCACTCCTCCACCAAGACTCTTTCAGCAACACCATGAATGGGTGTAATAGAAAGAGGATCCTTTGTAATGGTTTCGACTCACCAGTAGAGACAAAGAATCGACGGATACTCCTTCACTGATTACTAGAATCCACTAAATTCCACATATTACATATTTTATAATCATTTCTAAACCACTAATTAGGAAATCGGAAATGTAAGATGGATCGCACTGATCTAGCATTTTTGTATAGTAAGTTTGGTTTTAGTCTATCTAGAGAAGATATTCCAAGTTGGCTCACTGGGGTTTGAGATTGGTCATTTCTGCCAGTATCTGGAATTTAGAGTTTTTGGTCTCTACTTTCCTTTCTTCGTCACATTTTTAGCTTTTCGGTCCATGCTGGGGAATGTTTTGGTCTCTGCCTTCCTTTCTTCATCTCTTTTAAGCTTTTTGGCCCATGCCGCGGAATGGGACACCAATGTCCTTTCAAATTGGGTCGATATGCAAGTAAAAGTTAGTTTAAACAGTCACATTAGAAAATACTTCTTTTAAGCTAATATAAGTACGACGTATACCTAGTTACCCACAGAGCATACGAGAAACGATTTGTGAAATTGTACTTAGTAAGGAACGTTAAAATCGATCTGAGTTTAAAAAAATTGTTATTTATTGGCTCAGCTATGCAAATTCTCAGTTCAGAACCCAAATTCAGGGATCCAATCACTATAAACCCATGTTAATGCTGTTTTGCAAAACTTTGGTTGGAGAACTTATGGGCTATTAAGACGAACTGGATGATCAAACTGTAAGGGGTTTATTGACGGCTTAAGAGAAATCTAAGTAGATTAAGTTAAATTAAACAAATGCTTTCTTAGTTGTAATGATCAGAAATCATAATAATATTATTTTAAGAATGTTAGAAGTTAAAATAAAGAAACTGAGCTCTAAAAGAGCAAAAGAAGTTTATTTTTAAAACTAAAAAAAATGTTAAACTACAATTAAATCCCAGTCTCATTTTTGTATACTCTTGTTTGTAATCGTAATTAAATGTTGAACTTCAAGTTTAAAGATCATATTCGTAACCTGGTAGATAATAAGATATTTATACTAGTACATTATTAATATCGTTTTAAAGAGAACTGTGTGGCTTGAGAGTCATTTTACTTATGTTATATATCATTATATATATTATTGGTAAATGGGGGGTTCAAATGTAACTGAAGCATCCACAATATTACGTATAATGCTAACAATGCTTATGGCTTAAAAGGCCATAAAATTAGGAGAAGCCTAATAAATGTGTAACCAGAGAATTTATGAACAATGAAAAATCAGAGAATTGGGCAATTATAGCAAAAAAATGTTTAAGGATAAAAGGATTATAAATTCACCAACACCATGAGAATGAAGAAAGGACAATCCTAAACCAATACAATCACAATACAACAAAATCACCCTCTAGAAAAATCAATCAACCTATGTCAAACTTATTTTGTTCTTTTTTAACTTTCTTTATATTGCGAATTCACTTTTGTTAGATCGAATTCTCTTTTGCAATTT
>JAOSBO010000210.1:4330545-4360917 GCA_027563915.1 Erythroxylum rotundifolium | reverse complement strand
GTAATACTCTTCATCTTGTTTATGTTTTTATTATCCTTATACCATATCATGTATGGATTGGCATGATGATTTGGATTCGTTTCTTCCGTTGGAAAAATGATTTCTTAAAAATTTTTGAAATCTACCGTTTCTCTAAATATAGCATACTTTCTTTTTCCGATCCAACATAATATGTTTTATCTTATGAATTTTTTCTAAGATGGTATCAGAGCATACCTCTATTGTTTCCCCTCTCCTCTTCCAGTTGTAATGCTTTGGCTTTGCTTTGTTTTACTGATTCTTGTTTAGTGCCCTCATCATGTTAAGACCCTCTTATGCCAGTGTTACTAGCAAGCAAAACTAAGGTCATCAAATACCATTTCAAGTTACTCGGCCTGAGGATCATCCTGCCTCACCCTACTACCTGCACTCAAACAAAAATCCTTCTCTTATTCTTGTGTCATCTCTTTTGGCTAGACCCAATTATCATTCATTGCTCAGATTAATGAGAATGGCCTTATTGTCCAAAAATAAGATCAAGTTCATAGATGGCAGTATTAATATGCCAAACAGAGAGGATCCCACTTACTAGTATTAGGAAAGATGCAATATCATGGTGTTGTCCTAGTTAAGGCACTCAGTCAGTGATTCCATAGCTTAAAGCGTCATTTGGTTGGATTCAACAGCTGATGTATGGAAAGATCTCCATGATAGGTTTTCTCAAGCAGATTCCTTTCGTATTTCATATCTACATGAAAAAATTTACGGTTTCAAATAGGGTAGTCTCTCAATCTCTAACTATTACACACATTTGAAAATGTTATGGGATGAATTTTTTAATTTACAATCAACACCTAAATGTCAATGTTAACCCCAATGTCCTTGTGATGTCATGAATATTGTTAAGACTTACCAATACAGTGATTGTGTTGTTCGCTTTCTCAAAGGCCTGAATGATTTTTATTCCACAGTCAGATCACAAATTATGATGATAGAACCCTTACCTAACATAAAAAAGGTGTTCTCTATGGTGGCCCAAAATGGAGAACACCAGCTGCATTCCTCTAGCTCATCTGCACCATATTCAACTAATTATTAATCTCAAACATTCCTTACAAGGTCAGACCCTAGGAAACGTTTTCAATCAAACAAAAAACCATTATGCACTTACTGTGGTTATAAGGGACACACTAAGCACAAATGCTATAAGAAGCATGGGTTTCCACGTAACTTCTCATCAAACAAAAAATCAAGTTCTCATCAATCCAAAGATGGCTTCAAATCAAAATTTAAATCTATCAACCAGATTGAGACTCATCTTGAGCCCACCATAGAGACTAGCCCTACCCCTCAAGTCATGCACAAAGAAGGACCTTCCTCCAGTCACAACTTTAATCTGACACAAGAAGAATATTCCTAATTAAAAGATCTACTCAATAAGGACAAGAACCTCTAGACCCACTCAATCACAATACCTCAGATCAATACAATCACAAAAGATACCAGAGGTATGTCTTTACCTAAGAAATCCTCTTTATGGTCACCTACTTGGATTTTAGATTCAGGAGCCATTGATCACATTATATGCAGTCTACATCTCTTCATTGAGTTCTCATAGGATCAAAACATGACAATAAGGTTCCCAAATGGCCAACATGCACCTGTCACACATATAGGATCAATCCACATATCTTCACTTGTCCTAGCCAATGTTCTTTAGGTTCCTTTCTTCTTATTTAATCTTATCTCAATTAGTTAACTCTCTCAATTTCTTGGCCACCTTACTGTTGAACACATTCAAGCGGCCTACTGAGTTCTGCGTTACCTCAAGAAAGCCCCTAGGAAAGTTATTCTTTTTCGCAGTGATTCCACCATGTAGCTTTGTGCCTTCACTGATTCTGACTGGGCCGTTTACCCCAACACCTATACATTTGTTACCGGTTTTTGCATTTTCTTGGGTTCTTCTCTCATCTCCTGGAAGTCAAAGAAATAAGGAACTATTTTGTGGAGCTCGTTAGAAGCAAAATATCATGCACTTGCAACCAGTACCTGTGAGCTTTAATGGCTGATTTAACTCTTTCAAGATTTCATATTTTTACATTCATAAGCCGCTTAACTCTATTGTGATAACCAATCTTCCATACACCATGCAAAGAACCTCATCTTTCATGAACGAATGAAGCATATCAAAGTTAGTTGCCACTTTGTTCATGAAAGAATTCGGTCTAGGGTTATTCATCTTCTACAGGTCTCTTCTCAATCTCAACTCGTCGATGTCTTCACTAAAGCATTACCAAAGCCCTCTTATGAAACACGAATGTCTAAGTTGGGAATCCATGATGTTTTCCCAGCTTACCGAGGGAGGGGGATGAAACAAAATACCAGAAGACTCTCGAAACTCCTCCTAATCTCTCTTCTGCCGACAGTCTTTTTATTCAGCTGGACCTTCCTGTCATCCAACATGATCAAGCCTTCTAGTCCAAGTCCATCCTCTAAAGCCCACAAAGTCCATCTTCTTCTTTCTTCTTGGTTCATCAATTCTGTTTTAGTTATGTTTTCCTTACTGTTTCTATTCAGTTATTTTACTGGGTTGTTCAACTTGTTTTCTTTTTCTTCCCTAAAGACTGTGTATATTTGTGATCAATAATTAATAAAAGGCTAAGTGAACAACATTTTTTATGTCATGAATGTTTTCTAAGACTCATTTCCTCACCACTATCGGATCTTCATCATCACCGTCATTAGACCGTGTATCTCCTCTACTAGTGCTAACTTGGCACTCTACCATCTCCTTATCCTCTCCAATCACCTATGCTATCCTACTTCTACTTACCCGTAACCTTCTCTTCCTAGAAATTATTCCCTTATGGAGGTAGTTTTAGCATAGTCTTTGTCCTTTTTAGTAGAAACTCCATAAGCTTCTCCTGTATAACATACTCAAGGAGGCTCTTGTCCCCTCTCTCCTAAGCTGACAATTCCACCTTTAATGCCAAATTTTGAGCCTCTGTAAAAGTTTGAATCAATAATATCTAGATCTTGTCCCACAGGGCAAGCCTTAAACCATCCACAAATCTCGAAATCATCTACCCCTCAGTCTCTTTTCGATCATTATATTAAGATAACTTTATGAATTTTGTAGTATAGTCTTGCACTGACTACAAATCTTGTCTTTATTATTGTTACTGTTAGAACATAATTTGCTCATAATTTGGGGGTAGAAAATCCTTCCAAATCATTTGTTCCATCTACATCCCAACAAGGTTTAAAATATGGTATTGCTCTAGCCAGTACCAACAGAAAAATAATACTAGAGATATTTATATTGTTTTGGGCTTCGATGCTGGCTAGTCAATACCAACCTTTGACTACAAAATTGACAAAATAGAGGGCCAAAACGAAAGAAATAGCAAAAATGACCATAACCCTAAATCGCATAAGTTCATCATCCACTCCTCCCTCTCCCACTCTCACAAAGTTTCTTCTTTCTTTTGAATTTGTGCTCTGATTTCCTCACTATCTTCAAATCTTCATCATCACAATCATTGGATCACGTATCTCCTCTAGTAGTGAAGTTTGTTCCTTATCCTCCCTAGTTGCCTCTACTGTCCTTTGTTGCCTCTACACTTTATCGTACTCATTGCTTACCTAGCTGCACGTAACTCTTAGCCTTGGTTTGGATTGAAGGAAAGCAAGAGAAAAGAAAGGAAGAGAATTAAAATTCTCTTGGTTTCCACCGTTTGGACAGAAATAAGCAAAGGGAAAGTGAGAGAATGGAGAGGAAAGTGAGGGAAATTTGGGCTAAATATATTTCTCCTCAAATTGGTGGGAAAGGAGGAGAAATTTAAGATAAGAGAACTCTAATATATGTAAATTACTATAGTATCCTTATTTAACTCAACAAAATGGACACACTCTTAGCTACAAATTTTCCCACACAGAATAAAACCTTCCCGCTTTTTTTCATATTTTCTTATGCACAACTCCCGCTAAAGAGGTAAGGTTGATTAATCCTTGATCTGATTACGAAAATTGCTGCCATGACTAATAAATATGATGTTTTATTGTTATTAATCAATTAATTCCATAATCAAGGGCATAAAGGTCTCAAAAAATTCTTTTATCCCATATAAGATTCAATTCCCTCCTTTGATAAACTAGGAAAACAAACAAAGGAAAGGAATTTTCATTTCTCTTCCATTCTTTTCTCCTCAATATTTCCTTTCCTTTCTCTTGTGTAAGTAAAGATCCAAACAAAGGCTTAGAGTAATAACAAATACTCGTATTAGTTGCTCGAGAAAGATAAACATTATTTGTTCCCTACAGGAGTTTCTAACTTTCTGGACAGATTGTAATGAATGTAGAATTTAAACAAAATTTAAAGGAACAGTAATGGCTCAACTATGTGTTTGTATTATTGTTGATAGTTTTCCTTACAAAGAAGGAGATGCTACAGACATATAGCAGAATCATAGCAGAGCAATTACATGGAAAGAAAACAACAATGGAATTAAGAGATTCAGCTCCCGAGAACAGAAGAAGAATTCCACAAAGAGAGAGAGAATCTGAATCAGTCCTTCCACACCTCCTCCCTCCTCTAGCCGCAACTTTAATACTACTTGCTAGACCAATCATAACCAATTAGCCTAGTGTTAGTTATTTTAGGTCTCGCGCTTTGTCTCCTTTCCTACTGCAAAGGTTTAGTAGCCACGTGTCCCTCTCCAACTGTCACCATTTCTGTCTCATTTACCCCTGCTCTATCCATCTTGCTTACAATTCCTCCCCCATTAAGAACAACCTTATCCCCAAGGTTGAAATCAGGGTAAGCCTTTTGCAATGAATTGTGATCTTCCCAAGTTGACTAAGACTCATCCATGCCCTCCCATTGAATCAAATGTTGTTGAACATGATAAGAGCCCTTAATAACCACTCTAGATTTCAAAATGGAAGTAGGTCGTATAACAGGATAGGATTTATCAGTGGTAATTGGTAATGGAATATATGGTTGAACGTGATCACCTTTACACAGTTTCAACTAGGATGTATGAAATCTTGGTGTATTTTTACTAAAGCTAGCAGCGACAACTTATAAACAACTTGACCAACTCTCTCGATAATTGGGAATGACCAAAATATCTTAAACTTAGTTTCTGATTCTTCCTCAAAGCAATGGAATCGATAAGGTTAGAGCTTCACTAGTACCATGTCGCCAACCTTCCATTCTTCAAACCTTGTTTTCTGATCAGCATACTTTTTCATATACTGCTGAGCCTTTTGGAGATTCAGCTTTAACTTACCAATGACGCAATCTCTCTGTAATAACTAATCCTGAACTGAAATTGGATCATTACTAGTAGGGACATATTTCACCAATATGGGAGGGTCTCGACTATAAACAGCTTTAAATGGTGTCATGCCAAGACTAGTATGATAGGTTGTATTATACCAATATTCAGTCCAAGGTAAGAGTTTAACCCATTCTATAGTAGTTTCATACGTAAAGCTTCTTAAATACATTTCAAGGCATTTGTTCAAGGCTTCCGATTGCCCATCAGACTTAGGATGGTACAGTAGACATGTTCAGAGAGGTGCCACTCAATCGGAAGAGATGTTTCCAAAACTGACTTATGAAGAATTTGTCTCTATCAGAAACAATAGTCTTAGGGAAACTATGCAATTTAACCATAGATTTCATGAAGGTCTCTCCCACACCCTTGCTTGAATAATCTGTCTTTAAGTGAGAAAAACGAGCATACTTAGATAACCTGTCAATTACCACAAGTATCACTGTGTAGCCACCTGAGGAAGGAAGTCTTGTTATAAAATCCATTGCTAGATACTCCCAAATCTGATCTGGAATAAGCAAAGGCTGAAGTAAACCTGAAGGAAGAACTGTTTCTGTCTTGTCTTATTGACAAACAAGACAATTCTGCACATATTCTTTAACATCTCGATTCATACCATGTTAGAAAAACTAAGCAGAAATTCTAGCCAAGGTTCTAGCAAACCCCACATGACCTCCTATAAGAGAGCTATGAAATTCATGCAAGATTTTCTGAACTATCTCACTAGCAGCAGGAATAACTAGTCTACCTTTGCAAACGAGAAGTTGATCATGAACAGAATAGTTAGGATTGGGGGGCTGATTTGCAATGCACAAATCAGATGGCTTTCAACTTAGGATCTGATACTATAGCTTCTTGGAGATTAGAGAGAATAGAAAATTGAGGTTAAGACTAGGCCATAAAGAAGGATCTTGATAGAGAGTTAGCAGCTATGTTTTCTTTCCCAGGCTTATATTCAATTGAGAAGTTATATCCTAACAGCTTATGCAACCATTTCTGCTATTTAAGGGTTTGAATAGCCTGATCGATTAAACTCCTTAAGCTTCTTTGATCAGTCCAAATAATGAACTTATGGCCAAGTAAATAGTGTCTAAACTTAGCAATGGCCTCAGTAATCGCATAAAATTCTCTGGCATAAGCTAATTGCTTTTGCATACTAGGAATCAACTTTTTAGAGAAGAATGTAATTGGATGGTAGTTTTGGCTCAACGCTGCTCCTATTCCCAACCCGGAAGCATCTATTTCAAGAATAAATGGCTAAAAAAATTAGGAAGACTAAGAACTAGAGCTTCAGTAATGGCAAATTTGAGGTTTGCAAATGTTGCAGCAGTTGAATCATTCCAAGAAAAATTGTCCTTCTTCAATAAATTGGTTAAAGGAGCAGCTATAGTTGCATAACCCTTAATGAATCTTCTATAGTACCCAGTGAGGCCAAGGAATCCTCTCAGTTGTTTCAAATTAGCAATCACAGGCCAATCCAACACTACCTTCACTTTGTCTTTATCCATTGCCACACCTTGACCAAAAATAGTGTAACCTAAATAATCGATCTGTTGCAACCTAAAGGAACATTTTAATAGCCTTGCAAAGAACCTATGTTGCAACAATAATTTCAATACCACCTCCAAGTGATGCAGATGTAACGACCAAGAAGAATTGTATACCAAGATGTCATCAAAGAAAACCAAGACATATTTTCGTAAAAGACCTTGGAATTCCCCATTCATGAGACTCTGAAATGTGGCCGGAGCATTAGAAAGTCCAAATGGTATTACGAGCCATTCATAGAGGCCTTGATGAGTTTGGAAGGCTGTTTTATGCCTATCTTCTTCCTTCACTAATATCTGATGGTACCCTGACCTTAGGTCCAATTTAGAAAAGTACTGAGCTCCATACAACTCATCCATGAGCTCATCAACAGCAGGGATAGGAAAACTATCCTTCACGGTAATAGCATTCAAAGCCCTATAGTTTGTACAAAATCTCCAGGTGTCATCCTTCTTCTTCACCAAGACAATGAGAGAAGAAAAAGGACTAGTGCTAGGCACTATAATCCCTTCCGACAGTATGTCTTGATTCATGGTTTCAATTTGTAGTTTCTAGCTATGAGGATACCTATGAGGTTTGACCTTAATAGGACTAAAAATTTGAATCAATGGAATGGAATGATTTTGATTTCTTGGAGGAGGTAATCCCGAAGGCACAGAGAAAACCTCTTTGTAAGTGCACAACAGAATAGCCAATTCAGGTTCTATGTCAGTGGGAAGATCTAACCAATGGTTCTGAGGTGAATCTAGTGGCAGAATTTGAAGGGTAACAAACTCATCAATAGCATGAGTATTGTGCATTCTTTTTAAATGAGTAAATTGTGTCGGGCTTGGCAATTTGGGTTGCTTACCATGTAAGGTTATAAAATGGTTGTTCAAATAGAACTTCATGGTCAGTGTGCTGTAATCAGAAATATGGGGACCTCCGGTAGCCAACCAAGCAACTCCCAGGACCAAATCTGCCCCAGTTATAGGCAACAGATACACAAGTAGTTTCAAGGAATGTCCTTAAATCTTAACCTCCAATTCCTTCACGAAGCCTTCAGCCACTAAGGAATGACCATTGCCAACCAAAACTTGCAAGTTGGGAATGGGTTCAACCAGTAGTTTTAAACAATGTGCTAGCCTTGGCTGTAAGAAATTATCTAAATTGCCACTATCTAATAAGATTTGAACCGGCATTCCATTTATCGAGCCTTGGAATTTCATGGTGCCAAGCCCACAAGATCCTTTGAGAGCATTATAAGACAAATGGTGATCCAGTGAATCCTGATTATTAGCATGTTCACCACTATCAGGAGGATCTGGTTGTAATTCACTCGAGTCATCTTCCTCCATATACAAAATAAGGTATTGTTTGTTTAGGCACCTATGGGTTGGTGTGAACTTGTCATCACAAGTGTACCACAACCCTTTTCCATATGTAGCTGCATTTCTGTTGGTGTCATTTTTTTCTACATTTG
The DNA here is from genome assembly GCA_027563915.1 of Erythroxylum rotundifolium. NCBI lineage: Eukaryota > Viridiplantae > Streptophyta > Magnoliopsida > Malpighiales > Erythroxylaceae > Erythroxylum > Erythroxylum rotundifolium. The sequence goes on along the minus strand of JAOSBO010000210.1, from coordinate 4,352,586 downwards.
TAGTTTTCAGGTTGTTAGTATGGAGAGACTAGTTCGGTGAGGGAAGGAGTGGGGGTAGAGTGGTGGATTTGATGGATTGGTTAATTGGTAGGCTATTTTGAGTGGGTTGTGTTTTAGGTTGGAATTATAAGATCAAGGCTTAGCAGCATACTTCTCTTCATATAACTTGGCTAGGGACATAGATCGAATTAAAGTGGTTGGGGCTTGAGCAATGACATCAAGACGAATATCAGGTTTAAGACCACCAATAAAGCAGCCCAACATTGCTTCTGGAGTGATTCCTTGAATCCTGTTAGCAAAAGCTGTGAATTGCACATAGTAATCATGTACAGTAGTGGCATGTGTCAGTTTAAACAGTTGTGCTCTAGGACATTCATAAGGAGAGGGTCCAAATTCAAGTTCAAGAGCACGTCTAAAAGCAACCAATGAATGAAAAGGAGTGGTCGAGTTAACATTTGATACCAAGGAACAACCTCTTTGTCTAGATGAATTGCAGCAATAGTTAAACGATGTTCATCCGGAGTATTGTAATAGCGGAAGAATTGTTCAGCTTTAAAGATCCATTGAAGGACATCTGATCCATCAAATCGAGGAGAATCGAGCTTAACATTCCTTACCTAAAATGGTTGATAAGTGGAGGTTGTGGCAAGGCTCGGCTTTGGTCTGGAATTTTACTTGAGTAACCCATCAATGACTGACTCTACTATTTCGAACCGAATAGCATACTCCTTATCCCGCTTTTCCATAACGTCCAGCAACTGTTTAATATCAGCGAAGAGTTCCTTTAGGCGAGTATTTTCCGCCATGAATCAATGAAAGCACCAATTGTAATGAATGTAGAATTTAAAGGGAATTTAAAGGAACAGTAATGACTCAACTCTGTGTTTGTATTATTGTTGATAGTTTTCCTTACAAAGAAGGAGATGCTACGGACATATAGTAGAATCACAGTAGAGCAATTACAGGGAAAGAAAACGACAAAGGAATTAGGAGACTCAGCTCCCGAGAATAGAAGAAGAATTCCACAAAGAGAGAGAGAATGTGAATCAGTCCTTCCACACCTCCTCCCTTCTCTAACCGCAACTTTAATACTACTTGCTAGACCAATCATAACCAATCAGCCTAGTATTAGTTATTTTAGGTCTCGCGCTTTGTCTCCTTTCCTGCTGCAAAGGTTTCGTAGCCACGTGTCCATCTGCAGCTGTCACTACTTTTGTCTCATTTACCCCTGCTCTAATCGTCTTGCTTACACAACTCTTGTTCTAAACTGTCTCATTTGTAGAAAAGCTCCTTTTATAATTTTATAATTGTATTCGTTTGGGTTTGTCTCTTTTAGTCTCTTTATCCAAGTATTTATTATGCTTGAACTTGAAGGCTAAAAGCCCGAAACACTTCATTTGAAAGTAAAACTTAATTTTTTCTTATTTATTATTAGAGAATTAATATGTTGTGTCTTTAATCCACAGCTCCGGAAGTGAATTATACCTTTATGTTACTTAATTCTTTTAGATTTATCTTTTCGTAAAACACTTACATCTGTGATAATTTAAAAACCTTCACCATTTATCAGGAATTCGATTTTAAGTACATATGTATTGAGTTTCAATTATTTAATTTGTCATTCAGCCCGTAAAGTTCATAACTAAATCAATTACTCTTTTTACATTTCAAGTTTAATATGATAGGTTAGGACATTAACGCCAAATTCTATAACTAATTTCCCATTCAATTAACTTTTTTACAAAATATCGAAAGACTGTTATATTTTAAAAAATTATTTGAAACAATACTCAGTATTAACAAAATAATATTACATCATACCAAAACTAAATCTAGTATTGATATAAGTATGGTATTCATAACATTACTTCCAAGATAGAACCTCAGTCAACTCCTCTTTTTGATCTTCTCCCGTTAAGAAGAGGCAGCTCCCTTCAACCTATAAGCCACCAACTTTACCCTTCTTTCATTTGACGTCTCATAATAATAAAAAAACTGCTAAACATCTATGATCCAATCAAGAACTCTTTCAATACTAAAATCCACATTGAAGACAAAAATATCTACCCAAAACTTGAAATTGTCATTAAAATCTCCGTGGTTGTATGGTCTGCCATTCAAGAACTCCTCATCTTATTAATTCACTATTGTAGGCAATCCATCTCCAACTTCGAGTGGAAATGGGTCCCTAAATATGGCGAATTGGGGCGAATGTGCCCCCATCGTCTAGTGGTTCAGGACATCTCTCTTTCAAGGAGGCAGCGGGGATTCGACTTCCCCTGGGGGTAGGGTATTACGAAAGGAAGTTGAAGGGAGCTTGACTGCAAGACCTACCCGTCGAGCAGGGACGAAAGTCATGGTTGAATAATTGAAAAATGAGATTATTTAGGAATACACATTAAATGCTAAGATTACGCATTAGTCTGCCAGAGCAGTCCTTTTATTTGATAGTTAACATTGATGAAGCTACTGCGAAGGCTACGAATTTAATGCAATGTAGGCATTGGGTTCAGCAATAATGATATCCCCCAACATACCAAAACTAGCTGTCACCCCACCCGTCGTAAGAGATGTAAGGATTGATACATAAAATAACTTTTTATTCGATTGATAATGATATACAGGAAAGAGGGGCAATGGACTATACTATTGTAGTAGCCGAAATGGCGGATTCTCCGGCTACATTACAATATCTTCTTTCCTAACACAGTCCCTATCCTTGTTGGCAACAGGGTTAAGGACACCGAGCCGCTCCAGGATTTTGTTAAAATAAACCTCCAAACAATCCATAACCTTTGGATAATCCGATGCTCTATCTCCTTTATTGCCTCCCCTTTCCCTTGACTTATGGAGGGGGTGATTTAACCCACTTTAATACTGACTGACACATCAAGAACTGAAAAACAGCTAGGCAACCCGATTTAAAGCAATACGAGAATCCACTATGATTAGGAGGCCTATTGATAGGCTTGATAAAACAACTGTAATCGAGAAGAAAGTAGAGAATCAAAATAAATAGGAGCCTTAAAAATACGAAACAAAAATAAGCAGGAAGTTTATAACAATAGGAAACCAAAAAATAGAAAACTTATGGAAATACACATTTCAAAAGTGCAAATTATATCACATTTTCGGTGCAAATGGATTTGATGTGAGACTGTCAGGTTTATGATATCCCCCCCCCCCACCATAAAACATGACTCTTAGAGCCTTTATGTTTCATTTATATTTTGATTTTCTATTTTTATTTCAAATTTAGTTAAGAAAAACATATTTTTTAAGTTTTTGTTTTAATTTCTTTATTTATGAAAACCAATTAAAAGTAGTTTTCGTTTTCTGTTTTTGATTTTTTCATAATCTAATTTACTATCAAATAAATATATATTATTCAATTATTTAATATATTAATTCTTAAAAAATAAATAAATTTATATTATATTTAAGTAAATAAAATTAATTATTAATTAAAATTATCAATAATTTAATTTAATTTAATTTTTGGAATTAAATAGATAAAATTAATTCAATAATTATTAATAAATATAATTAAATTTAAAATATCTTCTAAATATACAAATTTCAAGTTAAAATTTATTCAATAATTAAAATAAATCTAAAATATAAAATTATTTTTTTTAATATAATGAAATAATTTTGTTGAAATTTTTTAATAAATATTATGTAAGAAATTCAAATAAATTTAATTAATTAAAAATCATTTATCTTTAAGTTTTATCTAACATGCATTTATCATTAATAATAAAAATAGAACAACATTAACATTAACAACTAAATAAGTTTTTATTTTTATTTAAAATAGAATCTAAAAATTTGAACAGAAAAATAAAAATGAACTAATCATGCTTTAATTTATTTCTAAGGTTTATCATTTACATAAGTCAGCCTCTCAGGCTTTCGTGCTTCATAATTACATCACCAAACTCCAAAATTATAACAAACACCTCGATTAGTGATGTAACCCCATCAATGAATGTAGTTTTGTACACTATAGTTCCACATCATCATTACGTTTGCATATTCATTGGTCATTTTTAAGACATCTACGGGTTAAAAATCGTTCAGAAGTGGAGCTGAACTCGTATTCAGGAAGAAAAAGAAGCAGAAGAAAGTTTAAATTGGAAGAGAGCCGAAAGAAAATTTTGAGATAACTATCAAAAGAGATAGTTAAAAAGAAATACGAAAGCACGAGCAGGAAATTAGCGCCTAATGTTCAACTATAACTAGCCAATTGTACATACATGAGCTTGATGGAAAGGTTAACGTTCGAATGTAAGCACATATACAAGAAGGTAGAAAAATAAAGGAAGAAAAAAATATATTAAAAAATCAAGATTCTTTTTCCATATTTTTTTTATATTTGTATTTTTAATGTATTTATCAATAATCCAAATATAAAAAATATAATTTAAAGAAAAATAATTGAACAAATAACTTCATTAAAAAAATATTAAGTCAGTATCATATACCAAACTAATGGCAGTGAAGATTTTTCCATCCCTGAAAATCCAGAAAGAATTAAACGCTCCTCAGCAAGTGCTTATATAAGCGTAAGTAAACACATCAAGAAGCAATTCCGTTAGGGCATTAATTACCCCAATTCAGTCCACTTTTCCATGGAGCTACTCTCCTTCTTCCACATCCCTTTCATCTCCCTATTACTTGCCTTAATAGTTCTAAGGGCGTGTACAAAATCAAGAACCAGCAGCAGAATCACGTCGAACAAGCTACCGCCAGGTCCATGGCGGCTACCAATAATCGGAAACCTACATCAGCTTGCAGGCCATTTGCCCCATCACATTCTATCAAAATTAGCGAAGAAATATGGACCTATTATTCATCTTCAACTTGGCGAAGTTTCCACCGTTGTTATTTCTACCGCAGAACTTGCAAAAGAAGTGATGAAGAATCTTGACTCCATCTTTGCTACAAGGCCTTGTGTATTTTGTACGAGTATCTTGACTTATGGTTATAAAGACGTAGCTTTTGCACCATATGGTGAGTACTGGAGACAAATGAAGAAGCTTTATGTTCTAGAGTTACTCAGCGGAAGACGTGTTCAGTTGTTCAGATCAGTGAGGGAAGAAGAGATACTAAACTTAGTCAAAACCATTTCTTCCAAAGCAGAGTTGTTATCGATGATTAACCTGACTGAGATGGCAAATGACTTAACACTTAACATGACTGCAAGGACAGCCTTCGGTAAGATAAGGGAGAGGCAAGAAATCGTAAAGCTTGTTAAAGGCATAGTGGAGATGACCGAAGGGTTCAGTTTTCTTGACGTTTTTCCTTCAATTAAGCCTCTGCATTTAATAACTAGAGAGAGGTCCAAACTCCTAAGAGTGCAACGAGAAATAGATACCACATTTGAAAAGGTCATCAATGAATGTAGAATGAGGAAGGATTCGTCCATGGGACCTGATAGAAAATGCATTATCGATGCACTTTTTGAGGTTGAAGACCAAGGCACGATCACACCCTTTTCACAAGACCACATTAAAGCAATTATGGTGATAAATACAGTACTATATACCTTGCTTTGTTTTGTTTTATTTGTTTCTTTTTCTCGTTTGCTCTTATTTATTTTTTAATACACATCATTAAGTGTTTAACACACACTGGAACTATTAAGTAGAAGATTTTGATAGCTATAGAAAAGAAAAGGTCTTACTGGATAAAAACAATGTACGAAGAGTACTAAGAAAATTGATGAATAGCTCAAACTTTGCATAGAAAAGGATTTATTAAACAAGTAATTATATGTTTTAAATTGAATTTATTATAGAGCTTATTTATCCAATTTAGTAATACATATACCATAATGTTCTTTTGAAATGTCCAATTATACAAAAGGTAATATCAAGAATAGTAGTATTACTTTTAAGTAACTTAGAAAATAAAGGTTATAAACGTTTATACAAAATTTGTTAAGAATTGATATGGATTAGTATTCTTTTACATTATAGACATGACCAATCATAGCTCATCCTTTTGCTTATTGTAGTCAATTAACTTGTATAAATTTGCTCAATGATTAGTTAGCATAAATGTGAGTATCCACAATATTATTCTTAAGATGAAAATGTCTCGTTGTAATAGAATTTTTTCGTAAGTTGAATAATTTGTCTTCATTATTATTGAATCTGTTTAAATTTTGGAGCAATCACACACCATCACCCAATATTCTATTGTTTTAAAGACAACTTAAAGTTTCATGTGATTTGATAAATAATGAAATATGTCATTGTGTTACTATTAAACCTTGATATATATTCTTTGCTTAGTAAAATCAAATAGTGGTACAACATTACTGCAAATTACTACACCTCACTAATGCTTTCAAATACTAATTATTATATTATGGATTCATGTAAAGTTAAATTTAAACCATAAAACTTTTGGTGTAAGTTGTCATAAAATATTTTGACAGGAAAATAAAGTACATATGAATACAGGTTATACATATGAGTTTAGGTTTCCATTTAACAATAGCATTAACTTTTATATCTATAAAATTTTGAATTAAAGAAGTAATATAATATCCAAATAAATTAGAAAGGTATTTCAGACATTAGACAATAAAAGAAAATTTAGTAATGATAGTTCTATGAGCGCTTGCCTTGGAATTACAAATTGACGTCAAATTTTCTAATGTATCATGTTGTTGACAGGCAGTTAAAAGAATCTTTTGATTTGTGTGACACATATTCGAAGTAGATAGACTGACATCATAAACGACAACGCAAATTTCAGTGCGATCGCAGACTCACGTGAATAAGATGTTAAAAAGTATTTAACTAGTCCTAACTTATGGAACTGATACTTTGTCATATCCTACATCTAAATATGTAGATAAAATAGAATAAAAATGAGCAAAAATTAGCTAATTAGAAGGAAGGATCTCGCCTCTTAACTTATTCGGGTTCAGATCGTCTGTTCAGCTAATATGTTCCCATTTTGTTTCAGCTGTCAGATGGATGAAAATATATAATTTGAATAGTGGGAATACACTATTAGAACAAGTGGTATATTCCTAACTTATTTAATTATTAACTAAAAATACAAATTTTGTATTAATGAAATTCTTAATGTTCTTTTAAAATAATATATGATATTTATTTTTTATTGAGATTTATTTAATCCAATTTTTTTACAAAATTATAGTTTAGTGAAAGTAATTTTAATTTTATTTTTTAAAGTGAGTTTCCATTATTAATTTAAGCTATTTATCAATTCACGTTTTAAGCTTTATTATAGTTATTGACATGCATATGAGGTAGCTAAGGTAGAACGCATGCGTAAATATTAACTTGCATATTTAATAAAGATTTGTTCATACTTTATATAGAGAAATTAACTAAAAGGTAATAAAAAATTAATAACCTATATAACTTAGCTATTATTGACAACTCGGTTGGAAAAAGAGTAAGATGAAAAGGGCTTTGGTCCCGTCCAGTTATCGATCATCATGAGTACCAAATCTTTTTTAAAAAAAGACTTTATATCTAAGAGTCTTATATTCAATTGCTTGCTTTTTTGTGAGCTTATCTAATTTCAGGATATTTTCGCTGCTGGGATTGATGCTTCAGCGGTAGTTTTGCAATGGGCTATGTCAGAAATGCTTAAGAATCCAGGAACAATGGAAAGGGCACAAGCAGAGATCAGGGAAATCTTTGACAAAGTAGAAAAAGTTGACGAATCAAACCTTAATGAATTGAAGTACTTAAAATCAGTAATCAAAGAAACATTAAGGTTACACCCTCCTCTTCCTTTACTTCTGCCAAGGGAAAATAGGGAGGAAGTGGAGATTGATGGATATGAAATACCAACTAAAACAAGGATTATCGTCAACGCCTATGCAATTGGAAGAGATCCCAATTATTGGATCGAAGCAAATAGGTTTTACCCAGAGAGATTCCTTGATAATGCAGTTGATTACAAGGGTACAGATTTTGAGTTTATTCCTTTTGGAGCTGGAAGGAGGATTTGTCCCGGAATACAAGCAGGTATAGCCATTGTTGAGCTTGCACTTGCAAATTTGCTGTATCATTTTGATTGGAAGTTGCCTAATGGATCGAATTCAGAAACTCTTGACATGTCCGAAGCTCGTGGCCTCGCAACCCATAGGAAAAATGATCTCTGTTTAATCCCCAGTTTACACTATCTGTAGCTTATTGTCAAAAGAGCCGGATTAAGAAGGTTTTTTTTAACCATCTCTTTTAAACTACTTTAAACAATATTATTAGCTTCAACGTGTTTTCCAAGTCAGGATATGGATAATCGAAGATAATAAATTTTCACATAAAGTGGCGTCGCAATAAATTTAATTTCTAGACCTTAAAAAATGTGTAGTTCTGTAAACCACTAAATGTGTGAAAAGTTATAGCAAGTGTATGTGTGAAAAGTTAATTTGAAATATGATTCCTTTTTGTTGTGGGCTGAATTGTGGAAGGCTTGTAAGTGTTTCTTCTTTTGTGCCTTGGTGTGTTTGATCTATGGAGAATGGGAGGATCACATGGTTTTAGTGTTCAAAAAATTGGGGGATAGTTGAATATATATTGTTGGGTACGTGAACCATCCTGTTTAAAAGGTATTATCGGGGGTTGAAGGATAGTGTGTGTGAACTGCAGATCTAGTGATGATACTTTCGTGACTATTCAGTTGTGCATGATTTCTTGGTTGTGTAGGAATTTATTCTTTGTCTCTTCTCAAGTGTCTTCTTGAGTGTTGAATTGTTTGTTTTATCTCTTGAGTGATTTATTCAATATTCTTGCTTTAAAAGATTGTTGAGAAAAATCATATGATGAGGTTAACATGAATCGGTCGTGTTAATGGGTGTGAATCACTTTCAAGGGTAGTGATGACAAGTGGTAGTTCAAGGGTCTTAAGTGATGTCGGCTTATTAAAGCCTTGTGTAAAACTATCATTATCTTTTGATAAAAGTATTAATCTAGGTAAGGGCCCCGCAGACATAGGCAAGGTGTGTCAAACTGCTTTAACAAATATTGGTGTTGATTTATTTTGTTGCATTTTAATTCTTCTGATTTTTTATTGTGCTAGAAACGACTGTCGTAATTCGAAGAGTTTGCAAAACTAATACACCCCTATGGTTCTTCATTTGGTATCAGAGCAAGATCACCTGATCAGAACTTGCTTACAACAAGTTAGTGTAGATCCGCGTTTCGCAAACATGACTACAAGAGAAGGTGCATTAATTGTCAGGCCACCTTTGTTGGATGATTTTAATTGTCTTGCATAGAAAGCACATATGAGAGTTTTTATTTAGGCACATAAAATAAATGCATGGAATTTAGTGCTACATGGTTGGACACATCTAGTAATGATTGATGACAAAGGAGAAGTAGTACTGAAAGACCCATTTAAATAGACAAGAGTTGAAAAATAGAGAGCCTTTAGAAATTCTCAATCCATGCATGCCATTTTTAGTGTTGTGGATGAAGGTCGTTTCTCAATGATATCAGCTTATGAATCAGCTAAAGAAGCATTAGATACTTGCAAACTATACATGAGGGATCAAAAGCTGTGATAGCCTCAAAACTTCAAATGTCAGCTGTAAGGTTTGAAGAACTGAAGATGAATGACAGTGAGACAATTGAAGATGAGAGATTGTGCGATATAACAAATCAAACACATCAACTTCGAAAGAAATACTCTAACTTGAAATTAGTAAAGAAGACGCCAAGATCACTACCTTTAAGATTTAATCTAAAAATTGCAACAATTAAGGAGGCTCATGACATTTATGACTTGTCATTGGAGAATGTAATTGAGATTCTTACCAATTTCGAAATGAATTGTTCAGGAGCAAATAAGAAAAGAGCAAAGGATTGGCACTACAAGTTAAAATTGAAAAAGGCATAAACGATATAGAAGATGAATCCGACGAGCAAGAGGATCTAGTTTTGTTAACACAAAATTTCAATAAGTAGCTGAAAATAGTGAAAAAGGATAGACTCGAATTCAAAAAAAACGGCGGGAGTTCATCGAATAAAAACTTCAAACAACAAGTCAAAACTCAAAAGGTTGAAAGAAAAACAAAGAGAATTCAATACTATGAGTGTTAAGGCTTTGGACATGTGTAAGTGGAATGTGATAATACCCTAAAGAAGAGAAAAGTGAAATCCTTTACGAGAACTTGGAGCGAAAATGAATCCAAAAATGAGTATGGTAGTGAAGAAGATATTGTGAACAGTGCTACATTAGTTGCTTTGTACAGTAAAAGTCCAGTTGCCTGTTTAGCATTAACCAAGAAGGAAGTAATTGATGATGAAAAAGTAAGCAAATTCGAAAATTTTGAGAAAAATACAGATGAATCAGCTCCAAAGTCGATATCAGATTATGACAGTGATGACAATAGTTCAAATGATCAAAAGGAGAATATTTAACAAGCTTACGAATTAATGTACCCCAAATGGGTACAAACATGTAAAAAGAATGAAAAGTTGAATGAACAAAACTTATTTATGAAGAACATTACTCGTGGCTTAGAGAAGAAATTGATGTTGACACTAGCTGAACTTAATAAAGCAAAACTGAAATTGGTCAGTATCAAAAAGGGATTGAGGATGTTAAATGTTGGCACAAAGAAGTTAGAAAAATGATTGGAAATAGGTAAGATAAAAGGAGATCTTCAAGACATTGGCTACAAAGTTGAATGTTCTAAAGTGAATGATGAGAAAATTAGTGCATCCGGATCTGTCCAAGAAAAAATTTCAAAAAAAATCGGAGATTTGTTCCAACATGTCATTTTTGCAGAGTTATCGGACACGTAAGACCAAGGTGTTACAAATTACTACAGATGTTGTTCCAAAGAACCCAAAACCGAAGGAGCATTCATTCCTCAAACAATTTCCAGCAACAATCTATAGTTTCAAAGCACACTTGGGTTAAAAGAGTCAACTACAAGCTCTCATAGCTCTTAAATCTATGAAGGTGACTTTGCAGAATGGTTGGTATTTTGACAATGGATTTTCACGTCATATGACAAGAGAGAGAAGCTACTTATCCAATTATCAAAGTTGTATAGATGGATATGTGACATTTGGAGATGGAAAGAAAGCTTCGGTAGTTGGTAGAGGGATGTTAAATGTGGATGGGCTACCACATATCAAAAATGTACTCCGTGTCAATGGATTAAAAGCCAATTTGGTAAGTATAAGCCAACTTTGTAATGATGGTTTATCGGTTAAAATTACATGTGATGAATGCAAAGTGCTAGCTAAGCAAGGAGAATGCATTGTGAGTGGAAAACAATCAGCAGACAATTGCTATATGCTACAGGTCATCAATACCTGCAATTCAGCCTCTTACGACAATAATATAGAGTTATGGCATTAAAAGCTTGGACACATCAACTATAACTCATTAGCAAGTTGAAGAAGTCGGAAGTGGTGAAAGGTTTACCCTCAATGAACAAAGAAGACAAATCGTTATGTAGTGCATGTCAAATGGGTAAGCAAATTAAAGTTCCACATAAAAAGGTTAGATTTGTTACTTCCTCACATATACTTAAGTTAATTCATATGGATTTAGTTAGTCTAAAAGAACATGATAACATTGATTGGATGAGATAATTTCGAACTTATGTTTGACTATTCTAGATATACTTGGGTATCATTTTTTAGAGATAAATCACATGCTTTCAAGGCCTTTAGAAGCTTATGTGTGCAGGTTATGAATATGAAAAATATGACAGTGCTAAGAATTCGGTCAAATCATGGAAGGGAATTTGAAAATGCAAGCTTCAATGAGTTTTGTGATGAATATGATATCATATAAGAATTTTCAGCACCTAAAACTCTACAGCAAAATGAAGTTGCTGAAAGGAAAATAGAATCCTTCAAGTAATGGCCAGATCCATGTTGAAGGGTGGAAAGATATCTATACAATTTTGGGCCAAAGCAGTCAACGCAGCATGCCACATATGTAATAGAGTTTATCTTAGAAACATTTTAAACAAGACATGTTATGAACTTTGGAAAGGAAAGAAACCAGATGTGAGTTACTTTCATGTGTTTGGCAGTAGATGCTACATTCTTAGAGACCAGGAACAACTTAAAAAATTTGAGAGCAAAAACGATGAAGGGATCTTCATTGGTTATTCAACTCATAGCAAAGCGTACCAAGTGGTTAATCAAAGAACCAAGAAAGTATAAGAATTTGTAAATGTGGTGACAAATGATGTATTAAGTGTATGCTATAGAGGCAGAAGAAAACATGCAAAATCAATCTTGTGAACCAGCTCAAACAAGCAACAACACTACAACAAAAAATTCCCCAAATCTGCAGCAAATTTCTGTTGAGGAACTAACCACACAAACTGAAGATTTGGTAGTTACTTTGAATGAGGGATCTTCCAAGATACTTGATGCAGAAATAGTCTTGTTAAATAGTCAAAACTTGAGAGAAACCAATCTAAACCAGGACGCTTCATCACGAATCTGAAGAAGTCATCCAGTAGAAAATGTTATTAGTGATGTCATCAAAAGAAGAAAAATAAGAGAAAGAAAAAGAGTTTATTACTGAGAACTTGCTGGATATTTGCGCTATACCTATTGGCCCCCAAATTTTTTCGTTAAATTAAGCATGATATGTTATGGAATAAGCACGGAATTTGATTTTTTTTCCTTAGGATGAATGAAGTTGTTAAGCATGATTTAAATAAATTATGAGGTCATGATATAATTAGTATTGAAGTTTAATTATTTATTTAAATGTTAGTAGGATTTTCTTTCACTAGTTAGTGAAATTAATGCATTAAGAATGAATTAAGGGCATTTTTGGCATGTCACTTAAGTTTAGGAAACAAGAAGCATTAAAGGAAAGGTAAAGTGGGCTTTTAGCATTCATCAAGGGTAAAAAGGGAAAAGGAAAGTGTTGTCTTGGTTATTAGAAGAAGAAAACACGTGAATCAAAAAGAGTGAAGTGAGAGAAACGAAAAAAAGGAGAAAGGAAAGGAGAGAGAGTCGTTCATGAGAGAAAAGAAAGAAGAAGCAAGTAAGGTTTCATCTTTTCTTAGTCTTCAAGAGTGATTTTGAGGTTGTTCAAGAAGAGAAAAAGAAAGAGGAAGAGAAGAGCTTCCATTTATATTTAAGATAAGGACTTAATTAGCTGGCGTGCGAGTATGACTCTATAATATAATAAAATTTTATATAAAAATATTTTTATTGTATTCTAAGATCTATGAATCATAAATGGCCATTACCTACTGGTCACGTAACACTTTCCTTAAAATAAAGGCAAGGAAGGAATGACACTAGGGCCCCGTTTGGTTGGTAGGAAAGTAAAGTGAATTTGAAATCTGATTCTTCGGAAAATAAATCTATGGAAAGTAAAGATATTCACATGTTTGGATACTTATAAAAATTCTAATATAAAAGTTGGGTGAATTCTTATTATAGTGTTTGATATGCAACAGTAGTTCACGGAATATAATTTAATTTTGACTTGTGTTTCCACTTATATCCCTACAAACCGAACAAAAATTGAAATCGTAAAATTTTTAGATTTTGCTGCAGTCGTTTCTGACACAATCAGAAATTAGAAAAATTAAATTCACAAATATAAATCAAAACCAATAATTGTTAACACAGTTCGACATATCTATGCCTGTGGGATCCTTACCCAACTTCATTCTTTCACTAACGACAATAGTTTTAAACAAGACTTTACTGAGCCGACATCACTCAACCCTTGACACTATCCCCCATCCTCACAACTCGTGAAAGAACTTCAACCCAATGATACGACCACCTCGTACTAACCTTAACAGAGGATTTTCTCAAACAATTTTTAATGATAACGAAACAAACTAAACAACTCTAAGTGATTAAACAAAATTCAACAAAAATGAAAACACTTTAGAAAGAAAAGAAGAATAACTTCCTGATAGGTTCAACTCCACTGAAATATTTCTAAAAGTTGTGGCCACACATTATGGGCTGATTCCCACAAATTCTAGTACCAACTCACAAAGCAATAACGACATCAATAGTGCAACCAACAACCAACCTTAAGCAGAAGATAAATGTAATCTACAAAATAACCCAGCTGTAAAGCACATCAACAACACAACCAAAAAGGAAAGCACAGCAAGACCCACGGCTAAAGACTCAACCAATAGATTCAAATTCCTAGCAAATTCACGTAAGGACATTAAAAAAAAAAACAACTACAACCCCAACCTTTACGGCAATGATGTCTTTTTAGCAATGATATATTTTTCTGCAATAATCAAAAGAGAACAACAATGGAAGACCATCATAGACACACACACACCTTCACCCAATCACACACTCCTTCTTTATAATCGATACCTTCTTTCTAAGTAAAGCCCTTTGAGACAAGACAAGCCTTACATCTTTCTATATTGTCGCAAGACGAGCCTTACATCTTTCTATATTGCCTTTTGAATCCCTTTTGGTCTTAAATATCCATTTGCAACCAATTGGTTTCACACCTTCAGGAAACGAAACTAGATCCCAAACATCATTGTTGCTCATAAACTTAATTTCCTCATCCATTGCATTAATCCACTTTTGAGAATTAGAACTCACAATGGCTTCATGGAAGTTGATTGGATCATCTTTTACTATGCCAATGTCCATATTATGCTCTTGGAGAAAGACAATATAATCATCTAGAATTGCCCTTCTCCTTTCTCTAATGGATCTCCTTAATGGAACTTGTTCTTGAGGTTGTTGAGTTTGTCCCTTAAGTATATTCAATTGTTCATGAATAAGAAGATGTTCGATATTGTCTTGTTGTTTTGAAGTTCCTTCTTGAACAATGTAAGGAATAATGTCTTGATCATGAGCAATAACAACTATAGGAAGAGAAACAAATTCCTCTTCAAAGAGAAAGTCTCTAACCTTATTTTTATCTCCCCCTTCTGACTCAACATTCTTAAAAATTCTTGAATTTCCTATCTTAAAAATTGATTTATTTGTGGGATCATAAAATTTATACCCCCTTGATCGTTCAGAGTATCCAACAAAGTAGCTATTAATTGTTCTTGAGTTCAATTTCCTTTCATTTGACATATAAGGCCTTGCCTTAATCGGACAATGCCAAATGTGAAAGTGCTTTATACTAGGCTTTTTGCTTGTCCATAATTCATAAGGGGTTTTAGTTGTTGCCTTAGTTGGAACTCTGTTAAGAATAAAAGCTGCGGTCTTTAATGCCTCTCCCCAGAGCGAATCTGGTAAGATAGTACGAATAATCATACTCCTTACCATGTTCTTAAGTGTTCTATTTCGTCTCTCAGCAACACAATTCATGTCAGGATTCCCTGGCATAGTGTACTATGAGACAATACCGTATTCCTCTAGGAATTTGGCAAATGGTCCTAGACATTGTTCACTAGAATCGTCATATCTACTGTAATATTCACCACTACGGTCTGATCTGACATTTTTAATCCTTTTGCCAATTTGATTTTCAACTTCAACTTTAGAAGGTTTTATCATATCCAGTGCCTGTGACTTCTCATGAATGAGATAAGTTACCCATAACGTAAATAATTGTCTATGAATGTAATAAAATACCTTTGACCATTCCAAGTAGGTATAGGAAATGACCCACAACTATCTATATATATTAGTTCTAAAACATCTGAAAATCTTTTGTCACCTAATCTCTTTATGTTTGTCTGCTTCCCCTTAATACACTCAATGCAAACTTCAAATTTTGATATAGCAAGTGGATCAAGAATTCCATCTGATATAAGGCTTTCCATTATTTGTTTAGAGATAAGCCCTAAATGCTTTTGCCATAATGAAGTGGAATTGTCATTTGTCAATTTTCTTTTGGTACCTCGTGAATTAACATGCAAGGATTCATTAGATAAGGCACCTGTATCAAGCAAATAAAGGTTATTAATTCTGGATAAAGAACCTGAACCAATAAGTTTTGAATCTTGGAAAGACTAAATTGTCCATTTCCAAGAGAACAATAATAACCAACATTGTCCAAAATAGAAATAGAAACCAAATTCGACCTAAAAGATGGTACAACAAAAGTCTCTTTGAAATCCAAATAATTTCCCATCTTTAATGATAACCTAAAAGTCCCTACTGCCTTAACTTCTTCATTACCTACATAGATGTATTTTTCACCATCACTGGGTTTTCGTTAGCTCAGGCAGCGCTGATGGACATACTTATTTGAGTAGTAGCACCAGAATCTATCCACCAAGTGTGTTTAGGTACTGAAATCAAATTGACCTCAGAACAAATCAAAGAAAGAGGTGTACCTTTCTTTGCATGCCAAGCATTATACTTGGGACACTTCTTTTTCAAGTGAGAAGTACTTTCAAAAAAGTAATAACTGAAGCTCTTAGTCTGTCATTTTGATTCCTTATGTTGCTTCTTTTATGGTGCTTTACCTGCAAATTCCTTATCTTTCTTTCTTTTCTTCATATTGCCCTTAGAATTGGACATCAAATGAGCACTTTCAACTTTCTCTTGCTTTAATTTCTCTTCTACTTGCACATAATGTGAAATGAGCTCATTAAGAGTCCATTTCTTCTTTTGATAGTTATAACTGACCTTAAATTGACTGAATTGTGTGGGAAGAGAGATCAAAACCAGATGTACAAGTAAATCTTACGACGGCTGTAACTTTAGTGCCTTTAGTTTGAAAGCAAAATGAGACATTTCTAGAGTGTACTCTCCGATGCCTACCATCACCTTTGTACCTCATAAAAACAAGTTTTGTTAAAACAACACTTGTTTCCACCTTTTCGTTTTTAGCAAAAAGTTTCTCAAATTCCTTAAATAACAATTTGGCATCCTTTTCTTCAGATATTGTGCCCTTAATAGTTTCTGGAATTGCATGCTTCATGATCATAAGACTCATGTGATTTGAGTGTTCCCATCTTTCCCAATCCCTCTTTTCATCAAAGGAACTTACATCCGTAAGGGTAGGTGGTTGCTCAATCCAAAGAGCAAGATATAGATCCATGCAACCAAGAATGATCATAATGTTCTCCTTCAAAATGTTGAAGTTTGTGCCATTCAACACAGGAATAGAGTTAATGTTGGCAGATATAGAAACAACAGATATATTAACTGGATCAAGAACAAAACAAACAAGATAAGCTCACAATTAAAATCTAAATGCTCTATAATTAATAAATTCAAATAATGGCAATCCCATCACAAGATACCTAACACAATATTGAGATTTAGTTTTTGGATAGATAAAACAATTTGTAAGTGGTACTCTTGTTGTAGTGATCAAATATTGACAATAAATTCATGACAAATATAAGTCTTTCTTTGGATCGACTTATAAGTACATTAAAAAATTAACTAATCATCATATAATTATCACTACAAGTATGTTTGAATTTTGGCCAAATAATAACCTTCCTTTAGCCTGATCATTATTCGCATAAAATTCATCCATACACAACTGACTTGATATTTTAAAATTAATCAATCTACACAATAAAGGTTACTTTGGCAACTTATTGTTTCAATCAATTAATCCAAGATAACAATAATTAAAAAATGCCAAAAGTTGAATCTATTAATTTAACCATAATTGATTTTGATTAAGGCATATACTAAGCCTTTAAAACAAAGCACAAATCAAGACTTTGCATAAACAAAACTTTTAAGATAAAGCGATATAAGACAAAATCTTTGACTTTTCAACACTTTTTGCAAACTTTATAAAGAAAGTACACACGAAAACCGAATTGCAACCAATTTGTTACTCATTCTTCTTCAAAAGTTTTTTGTTCCTTTCCTTTTCTTTCTTGGTGCAACCAATTTGTTACTCATTCTTCTTCAAAAGTTTTTTGTTCCTTTCCTTTTCTTTCTTGGTATTATTATTAAACATCAAAAAACCTTTAACGAAACGAAATTGTTAATACAAAGCCATATAAGACAAAAAGCTTTGACTTTTCAACCCTTTTTGCATACTATATAAAGAAAGTACACACAAAAACCGAAGTGTAACCAATGTGTTACTCCTTCTTCTTCAAATGTATTTTATTCCTTTCCTTTCCTTTCTTAGTATTATTAGTAAACTTCAAGAAGTCTTTAACGAAGCACCGAAACCGAAAAAGTGGAGACCACCATCATACTAACCTCACTTCATAGTCCTTAAATGCATATAAACCAAGGCAAAAGCAGGAAACAAAATTGTTTTCTAAATCCATCGAAATCGAGAATTAGAAGTGGTTAGATTCAGTCCAATAATGAACATAACAAAACCAACATAAATCTGAATCAAGAAAGTAATGAATCCTAACCGAAAAGACATAATTTATATTTCTCACTAATCCAACATGTCAATGGCTTTGATAACACTTTTAAGATACAAATTTTGATCATGTCAAATTATTAAAAGTAACTAAATAGCGGAAGCGTACCTAAATCTATCAGAGTAATCATGTATAGGATATTGCAGTTTGTGTTAATCTTCAAAGAGATATCTTTTAGTTATTTTATCTTTTCTTTTGATGGGATTAAAGAAAAGAAAACCCTCATGTCTCTCTTAAAGACCATTACCACATATTTATATGCTTAGTGTCAATTAGTAATTTGCCCATCATAAATTAGAAATATAATTTCTACACATATCTTGTACCATACTTTAATTAGATGATTTGGACCCAAAAACCCAAAACTTTATTAGACTACTTTTATTTGGGTCATACCTTACAATAACCTATGACATTTAATTATACATATATGTTAGACTACCCAAAAATAAATCCAACAATAACGATATCAGTAGTGCAACCAACAACCAACCTTTAGCAGAAGATAAATACAATCCATAAAATAACCTAACTGTGAAGCACATCAACGACACAACCAAAAAGGAAAGCATGACAAGACCTACAGCCAAAGACTCAACCAACAGATTCAAAATCCTAGTAGATTTGAATTGCCCAACAGATTCACGCAAGGACAGAAACTAAACAAAAAATTACAGATGCAACCCCAACCTTTATGATAATGATGTTTTTTTGGAAATGATATATTTTTTTGTAATAATCAAAAAGAACAACAATGAAAGACCATCATAGACACACACACACCTTCACCCAATAACTAAACTAAGCAATCACGCAACATCCCTCAAATCACCAAAATAATTAAATCAAGGCTTCACCATTCACCCACGGTGGCAATCAATACTCTACCAAGACAATCACAAAGTAGTGCACATATGGAGTCCAGAAGCAAGGTCACACGTACAACTCCAATCAATACCCAGCCAAGAGAAAATCACAAAAATCATTCACATGTGTTGTGCAGATACAGGGTAACGCATGTAAGAAGATACAACTTAGAATCACACACGCAACCACCATATAGAAGCCTTCTAAAAATCCTTCAATGAAACCAACATGATTTTTTGATACACTCCCAATAAGGATAAACTTTTATTTCACTTTATCTTAGAATTCAATTCAAATAAGAAGTATTACTTATTTAGACCATCTCTTGACTTGGATTTTAAACATTATCTTCAAGACCCAATAATTAAAAATGTCAAAAATTAAATAATGAGATATAATAAATATCTTAACAACCATCAAGGCATAACCAACTATGAAAGTCTTTACCTGTACAACATATAATTAATGATTCTAAAATATGCTAAACGGTAGTTGTTAGTTCTTGTATATGATTTGGCCATCCAATCTCATCAGTAAGATATTCGTATAATATCCCATCTTCTCTCGGTAAAAATATTGTACTCTCTATGAGTTTTTGGTTCTTTGAAGGGACTTCTCTTCTCTCACTCAGTTGTATAAATTCAAGGTTAAATTACAAGCACCAAGTTCAAATTATTCTGAGTAAGTTCATATAACTTTTTTGACATCTTCAAATATGCTGGTGTTATCTTCTAATCATGTCATTACAGGATGCCCATGGGATGATATATAGTAATGCATGTCCAATCCATGTGAAGTTGAAAAACATACGAGAAGGTCACTGAACAAGATTGTCAGAGTGGTAGTTGGCATAATATTAGAAGTGGAAGAGGTCACTAGCTTATTACAATATACACTAAGGGATAGGTCTCAAGTTGGACCTGTGGTTAGGACTTAGTTGGAGGATGGCAGATCGAGATTACATTAAATTTTTAATATTAATTATATTGAATATGTCACTTTATTATGAATTACTAATTTATCAAAGTAATGGACTTAAAATACATAACTTATAGATTATTGTATATAATTATTAATTTATCCGGTGCACATCAAGAAAATAACTATTTCTCATGTTATTGTTAAATCAAACAATCGATATGTACACTATCTATATAATTATTAATTGAACAAATGAAATAGGAAACTGTATATAAAGGAGGAACAAACATGAGGATAATAAGTGACAAACAAAAAACATCACATTTGTGTAGATTGATCAAGATAACATTAGGCATGAGCCTCTGCAGAATTTTAGAGGGATTGTTGGAATATAAGTGGGAGTTTGTCCCATATGGAAAGAAATATGACCTTTAGCATGCATATAAGCCTAGTAAGTCATTCCTCCTATTACCAATTAATTTTAGGAAGGAACCTCATTTGAACTTATATGTGCTCAGTTTATTTGGGCTCAAACTTACATGATTTAACAGGAATATATTAGAGTCAAAGAACTTTAAATTGAGCATGACTAAGATTGAGCACTTGGAGTATAACTTTTCGAGTCATAAGGTGGCTTCCAACGTTGAGAAGGAGTGTTTTAAGTATCTATGTTCTATTATCCAAAATAATGGAGAGATCAATGAAGACGTTGTTTCCCGTATCAAATCAACGTGGCTTAAATAGAGAAATTTTTCAAGAGTTTTATGTAACAACAACGTATCACTCAAGCTCAAAGTTAAATTCTATCATATAACGACTAGGTTGACCGTACTCTAAGGGTAGAATGTTAGCTTGTCAAACGAGTGCATACTCATAACTTAATGGTGGTAGAAATGAAGATGCTCCATTAAATAAGAAATCTTACTATAAGCGATAATGTCGAGAATGTAATAGTTAGAAACAAATTAAAGGTGACTAATATTAATGAAAAATTACATGAGATAAGACTTAGGTGGTTTGAATATGTTAACAGTAGACACTTTAATGTTCCAGTGAGAAGATGAAAAATAATATATGGTTAGAGATTATAAGAGAAAAAATGAAAGTCTAAGAATAACTAGAGAGAGGTAATCAAGAATGATATAACTACACTGAAACTTATCAAGGACATTACCCTTAATATAAAAATTTGACATACTAGGATAAAGGTAATAAATCTCACAAATAGAGATGATCTTTTAAACATTTTCCTTCAAGGTTTCAAGATTTATATCTTGTATTTAACCTAAATACTTTCCTATTTAGCCTAAATATTTTCTTATAATGACTTATTTGGTTTATTTATTTACTTGTCTTCTTCTTTATTTGTGTATTTATTTTATCTTTTACTCTTATCCTTAACCTTATTCTATAATTATTGTATTATTGATTTTATTACTTAAAATTTTAATAATACGTATTTATTTATTTGTTTGTTTGTTTAATAATATTATTATTATTATTATCTTCTTTTATTTCGATTTTTACTTTATGTTATTTTTAATTATTATTATTTTATTATATTAATATTTGTATGTGTGTATTTAGAAGATCTATCAGAAATTGTCTTTTTATCCGTAAAGAGTAAACGTTGCGTTTGGCTACTGTCACCAATATGAAGAGACGGAACGAGACGAAAATTTGGAGACGGAACAAAAGAAAAATTGGAGACAGTAAGGTATTTGGTTGTGATAGACAAAACAAAAAAAGTTGTCTCCGTATCGAGGACAGAAATGTGTTTGGTTGCAGTGGATAGAACATAAAAATAGTGTCAATGACGAAAATGCCTCTGCAATATAATATGGTTGGAAATATGTAAATCACTGATTATTTTATAATTGTATCAATATTTATTTTAAGTGTATTTGTAATATTTTAATTACGATGAAATAATTACAATA
>JAOSBO010000210.1:4270530-4285886 GCA_027563915.1 Erythroxylum rotundifolium | reverse complement strand
TTACCAATTTAATTTTTTATCTGATTTTTAAAACTAGCTCACTTGAAATAGCAAGACTATAAGAAATGGTCAATCATAATTTATTAATAAAGAAGGTGACGAAAGAAGAGAAAGTGCATTTGTCAACTGGCTAGTTTCCTTAATCTGTAAGGCAATTCTAAGGTTTTCTTTTTATGTCTTAGTACACGGTTAGACGCAATACCAGAAACAAACAAAAAGAAAAAGAGCGAATAGTGTTCTTTAGTTTCAATTATTTTAATTGTACAAATAATTCAATAAAATTGATGACATTATATTTTTTTGGACATTAAAAGTACTTTTGATCATGCTTACATAATATTTAAATAATTTTATTAATAAAGTCATCAATTTGCAAAATTTTAAACTACAGGTGACGACTTAGTGTTTTTTTTTATTTGAAAAAGCAATACTGACATCATGCAATCCAATTGGGAAATCGAGGTTCAAAAGTGAGAGAAGGGCTTTGTGAGTTGTACACCGTACAATTATAAACGAGCCAATATGAAAGGGAACATTTGAGTGGAACCCTCATGGAAGGCAAAGGACTGTTTATTAGAACTCTTTTCTTAGGATTGTCTCCAAGCGAGGGAGGTCTTTAGTGGGGATGAAAATAAGGTTTCAAGTTGACTTTCACATCTCTCTCGACTGATGTAATCTGTCATAAGGTTTTTTAAGAACTGCCAATGAGGACAGACGCTTCCTGTTCTTCCCTACATAACTACGCTTAACATGTCTTGCACGGAACAGATGATCCAAAAACCTTATTGTAGGGGAACTAGTTAAGGTACTTGTGTTGATATAAGAGTGAAATCTAGCAAAGATCCTTGAAAATGATTTCTGGGTCCACTTCATGTTTTCCTAGTACCGTTTCACAGAGCGTACAAATGTATACCGTCCCCGAAGATGCTGTTTCGTCTTCTCTGGAGCCAAATTCTGCTCTAGAAGGTCACTCAAATTCTCTTCTCTACGGTCTTTCAGTTCTCAAGGACAAGGTTCATCAGGTTCAGTCACTCGTTACAATCCTCATCTCGCCCGATCAAACTACCCAGTCCGAGTCAACGTCTGTCGCGTTAGACAGCTTGGGAGCTATGATCAAGGAAATTATAGTCACTGCTTCTTCAATTTTGCTCACTTTTCAACAGATGTCTATTAATGGCAATTCAGGCAGCAATAATTCTACTCATGAATTGCACCAGTTTCGTGGCAAGACTACTCAAGATCCTGACCTGTTACAACAGACCTTCTCTACCAATACATTAGGTAACATCGGTCAAGATAAAGAACAAAGCTTTTACTCTTCTGAAACTTTAGGGTGGTACAGAGAGAACTATGGCAACTGCAACAACAATAGGGGGGTCCAGGTCATGAGCAGCCATAATAAGGTTGAGAGGAGAGAATTTTTTCAAGGGAACGACAATATGGTTGAAGGGTTACGAGAGAAATCGATGAAGGATTACGATATAATTGAAGTGGATGCAGCGGATTTACTAGCTAAATACACACACTATTGCCAAGTTTGCGGGAAAGGGTTCAAGCGTGACGCAAATTTGAGGATGCACATGAGAGCTCACGGTGATGAATATAAAACTAGTGCCGCTTTGAGCAACCCCATGAAGAATAGCACCGAAGATGCAATGGGGGACAACGATTCGTCGATGAAGATGCCAAGAAAGTACTCTTGCCCACAACAAGGATGTAGATGGAACCAAAAACATGCCAAGTTTCAGCCATTGAAATCCATGATATGTGTGAAGAATCATTACAAAAGGAGTCATTGCCCTAAAATGTACGTGTGTAAGCGCTGCAATAGCAAGCAATTCTCTGTGCTGTCTGATCTGAGGACTCATGAGAAACACTGTGGAGATCTTAAATGGCAGTGTTCTTGTGGCACTACCTTCTCTAGGAAAGACAAGCTTATGGGCCATGTTGCTTTGTTCGTTGGCCACACTCCAGCAGTAAGTAGTCTCCTGACAAAGCGTGATGGAAAAGCAGTTAACAACCAAGCGACTCAAATGCATCCATATGACAGGTAATTGAAGTCTAAAACAGTGGGCAACTATCTGCAGATGACAGGAGTATGAACCGGTTATGTTCATCTTACACTAACTTTGCAACAATTTTTAGGGGATGAAGCAACTACAATCCAACAGGAGCTTCCACTTTGGAAGCTCAGAATCTCTCTGAAAATGGCTTTCATCCAAGGACGGTACTAGTTGCAACAGTGAAGGGTTAGTCATAAAATAGTTTAATATACGGTGCATTGAGTGTTCTGCTTAGTCTCAGTATGTATGTAAAATAGTATAGTTTAAGAAAACAATACTTAAACATACTATATATGATTTAGATTTACAAAATCTT
This sequence comes from Erythroxylum rotundifolium, assembly GCA_027563915.1. Classification (NCBI taxonomy): domain Eukaryota; kingdom Viridiplantae; phylum Streptophyta; class Magnoliopsida; order Malpighiales; family Erythroxylaceae; genus Erythroxylum; species Erythroxylum rotundifolium. The sequence continues at coordinate 4,283,507 of JAOSBO010000210.1, read as the reverse complement.
TAACTTATTTATCTAAACCAGGCTCATGCAAGCATGATAATCCATGAACAGTACATAAAGCGCATGTGTCTGCATTTTTGCCTTTGTTCTTACACCATTTTATTTGTTTTTTTTCAATTACGTACATGGAATAATCATTATTGTTGGGAATAATTAAACATTGCAACTAAGTTACTAATTGAGAGGTTTTTGAGGAGCAGTCTAATTAGGATTTGATTCTTTAAAAGGTAAGTAGCTACTTAGTTTTGGACTTTGTCCTTTTATAGAACCAATATGATTGAGACTAATTATATGACAATAATTCGGCTACTATTATTGTTTATCATTAATCAATAAGAATTTTTTTTATAAAAATACCAAAAAAATTTCATTTAAGTATCTATTGTATTTATTTTATAACTTTTACGTATATGAAAATAAAAGATATGAAATTAAACAATCAATTTGATGATTTTAGTTATTTTAGATTAAAGAACTAAAATTTTGTTTTTATTTTTAAAATAAATTTATTTCACCACTTAAAAAAGTTCAAACAATATTTACTAATCCTATATCAAAACTTTGCCTTTATATTTAATATCTCATCATTTTATAAAATTTGAATGTTAGAATTTCAATTCCTATATAGAATTTTTGGTAGGTATTATAAAGTTAACCTAATGTGTAAGCTTGTTTTCTTGCATAATGGCCTATTGTCATCCTCCACTTGAATCTAAAAATCTTATTTTAAGGAAACTTCGTTGGATTTCTTCACTTAGTATAACTATCCTTTATTTTTCTTTTTCTTTTTTTGTCATCTTATGTGTTACCTAACAAATTTGGATCATTGCAATAAGAAGGAGAAGAAATACAAGTCCTTCGATATTGGAAGATGAAATTAAATTCACATGTTATGGCTTAATCTTTCATTTTAAGAGATTAGTAAATTTAGCTTAAACCAAATAAAACTGTTAAGATTATTCATGATAATATATTATCCCGAAAGCAAAATTTGAGAAAACATGAGGTTACCTCACATCCGAATAGAATATTATCAATTTGCTTCTTGAGATGAGCATTGCATTGCAGCGCAAACAAGCTAATAAACCAATGGAAGTTATTTTAATTTCCATATCCTTGATTGTTTAGACTTCTCTTATATTTACGTAATATGAAAAACTCTCTGCTTTGCGAAGATCAGGAAAGGAAAGGGTCATCGATTATACATAGTCTTTCATTTGATTTTTATAAAGAAGTTGTTTCTATTACTAAACCTCATAACCTTTTAATTACAAAGGAGTAACCATGCTTGATAACTTAATATGAAGCAATACACAATAAGAACGCATCATGTATGTTGCCGAACTATATATACTGCTAGTTTCTCAAAAGGTGGCTACTTTGGACATTCATGGACAAATTCTGACACTATCTACCACTTGACTCCTATACACTACTTAATATGAAGTTGGTCTTTGAATGTCCCGTCCTGTACATGCTGTTAACAATCACTAGCTAATCGATTTCCGCGTGCACATAATCAACAAAAACAAAATTTTGTTCAAGTTGATGCATCAGATAAGCCAATCCGGCACTTCCAAGTGCAAGACCTGCCAAAAGAGCCCGAAGCTTCACATCCGAAGGAATGCCAGCAGTTGCGCAGAAAGCTACAGTTGCACCAACTAGAATCTTTTGCAGCGTCTGGAATGCTTTATAAGCGCTCTTGCATGATGAACATTTTAAAGTATGCTGCTCAAATCTATCCAACATCTGCAAACCATGAACAGACTATAAGGAACAAAGTTGACTTAAAGGAATCCAGTGTAAGAACAAATTTGGTGTTCTTCGGTAAACATGAAACAAGGATATCATTAAGTTTCTGTTCCTGTATAAGTTTTCTACTTATCTAATTTAGTGTCCCACGCAATTAAACTTAGTTTCTCTAACAAAACGATTTTTTAACTTAATACTAAAATCACTAGATCTTTAATACCTGACGTTTTGATAAGATTGTTGATGGCAAAGTGTGTTGGTCAGTAACGCCAAACCACTCAGGTTGGCTGTTGCCATGTCGCCTCAGCCAATTTCGAAATGCTAATACCAAACGATCTGCTTGAGTTGGTGTAAATGTGAGTTTCGTATACTCCTTATTAACATCAGTAGAACCATCCTTTGATTTTGAAAGAAAGATTTTCTCTTGACCTTGGAGGACAATCATGTCTCCATCATAAACCTTATTTGAAGTCCAATGCTCATGCCATCTAGGAACAAGCTGGCATAACCAGAAATCACTTTAGCATCATATGCAAGCATTTACAATCGGAAGAACTAAGCAAGGACAAGATAAATTAATTAACCATGATAAAGTAATCTAAAAAATTTGAAATGTCAAAAGCATAAGGTAAAAGAGCATAGGCTAGCCAATCCCCAACCCAGCATTGTCAATGTAATGTTCCAAATTCACAAGAGGGATAGCCAAGTATAGGAACTGCTAATTTGAAGTCACATTAGACTAAACATCACATAACACCCTAGTATAACAAGAAACTGGTGAATATAAGCCTCTTTGAAGTTTCAAAGCAAGGGATGTAGAATCAGGAGGTTATAAATGAACCAGCAATATCATATACACTTTCTGATGCTACACCACCAGTAAAGTTGAAACGTATAGAAGTTTCCAGCAACATAGAAAATGATTTCTACTCTACATCGACAATTACAAGATATGAATGGAAGAAAGCTACCACCAAGTGAACTTAATACAAAAGGAAGTGATATAAACCAAATAGGATAGGTTTACTCAAGAATACAGAAGCTTTAAGGTTGATGTCAAGTTTAACAGTATCCAACAATCTGCCAAGAAATATACAAATTGTATGCACAGAATAATTTTGGGAGTAAAACATTATTGAAGTCAAAATTATTTCAAGGATTCGATTTGGGGAAATAACAGAATGATGCTAGTTATTTATGATATGCAAAGGGGACAAAAAGTTCCACTTTCCAGATAACGTCAAAAGTGACAATGAAATTAGACAAGAACAATGAAGGGCAATTGAATAATACCATAAACAATGAAAGAATGGGTCTAATTGAGATATGAGAAAATGACTATTATGTTAAAAGATCCCCACAGATTGCAATGCCAATGGCATGATTTGAAGACAGATGAGAAGCACAACCAAGATTGGAACAAGTTTCAAGCACTACCTGCCACCAAGCAGGCCCTGGCATTGTGAACTGGAAGAAGTTTCGAGCACTACAAACAATTGAACGGGTCTTCCCAGGTGCCATTGGAACATTGAAGGAGCAAATCCATATTATCCACTTCTGATCACCTACTATTGGAAGTTTTGTGTCTATTTCTATTCTGGACAAACATTAGTATCAGAATACTTCAGAAATATTCAAAAACATCAAACAATAAACTGTCTACATAATTTAGTTGGCCGTGCATTCTCATCGAAAATTTGACTCATATAAATGACAAATAATGGCAAGAAATATGCAATGCTTGATGTACGTCAGATGTAAGCTTACTTATTCATAGCATAACAAGGGGCTACAAACTTGGCACTGATCCTTGGGTTTCCATCATTAGATCCAGTAAAGCCCCAAGGCCCACTAGACTCCAGCTTAAATGGCAAGGGCTTTGCTCTGTCTCTCCTTCCAGTAACCTATGATTTCATTTCAAGTAAGGAACACATTCTACTAGTTATCAAGCACCATTTCGAGCAGAAACCAGAAGAACAGAAAATTTCACACTAAACAAGATTCTTAACAGACTAAAATAGCAGAATAGATGAAGTATGCAAATCCATACTACTGAATGATTACGAAGAGCAACACAAAGAAAGCCCTAGAATATGATTAATTGTGACTAATTTATATAGTTAAGTGTGATCACGCTTTGATTTAGGATTACCCCCAGCATAGGTAACTACACAAGTTACTTATTTTATCTCGATAAAGAGGCAAGTGATAGTCTCTGATAAGGTTCCAGGATCAACAAAATAAAGACAGTACGAGTTAGTTAGCTTAACTAGAGGACCTCACCAAGCTACCACTGGAGGAATAGTCAAACTTTAGTTAGCTTAACTAGAGGACCTCCCCAAGCTACCACTGGAGGAATAGTCAAACCCTTGTATTGTCTCACATATCTTATCTTGGAGTAAGCCAGATTGACTCTATTAGTAGAAAAAGAAGTACTAGACATTCAAACAGTGAAAAATGCTTTTCTTTGGCTTTACAAGCTACAGATGTTCTCAGCATAAGGGCATAAATTCTCAACCAATATGCTTCAATATTATCATTACCTTGTGGTGAGCAAAATCAATATGAGAAGGATCGGACACATTCTCCATAAGGGTGTCATAACCATAGAACAAATCTCGCTGAATAGTCACAGTTGAGAACTCAGGTTTATCAAAATCCTCAGGCAACCTGAATTATGATAACATCACGTAGGTTTACATAATGGCATGGTGTGATGAAATTCATCAAGAAATAAGAATCATATAAATTCCAAACAGAGAGGATAAGTTACATGGGAGGCTTGGTGGTGTTAGCTCTTTCCCAGCCATTCTCATCCGGCCAAACAAAAAGCAGGCCTTGGGATACTAATGAAGGAAACCTAGTAGCACAAGCTTTTGGAGACTTGACTGCACGAGCTTCAGGGCTGTCAGCTGAAGCCTGAGGTATTCGAGTGCAAGAACCACATCCATCAAATGACCATCCATGGTATGAGCATTGCAAATGGCCATTTTCATCAATCCGTCCTTCCTACACGAAGAAAGGGAACTGATCATCAATTCCAACAACATAATCTACGAAATGATAGCATGAAAACAACAAAACTAGCTCTATCTGTTGTCCAACTGATCACAGAAATTCAACCTTGCATGAAGAATTTATAATTAGCCCTTCATCAAAATTGGCACTTAAATTTATAGAAACACCATTTGCACAAGCAAAAAACTTCTATTATCATCAAATTCCTCAATCCACAAAGCAAAGAACCATACAAATTTAAACAAATATAGAAAAGAAGACATAAGGACAATATCTTACAGATAAAGGAGCAAGCCTATGCGGACACTTGTCATCAAAAGCAACCCATTCTTGAGTAGCCCTGTCAAACCAAAGAACCAAATCCCTACCCAGAAGCTGAAATGGGGTGGGCATGCCAGGATCCAAATCCTCCACCAAAGAAACAGGGTACCAGTGATCTCTCCAACAGAATCTCGAATCACTATTGTCTTCCCCTATCTCTTCACTAGCAACATATTCTTGGTTCCGTTCTTCTTCGTCTTCCTCTTCACTTACAGATGGTGACGTAGGTGCCGCAACGCGTAGAGGACATATACGTGAGGCTCTCTCATCTAGTCCTCTGATGTTCAATGATCTTGAGAACAAAAGGGTCGGGGATGCTTTAGTTGGTGATGCTGGTAACAAAGATTTGGGCATGCAAGTGACAGTAGACACAAGCAGTGCCATTGTTTTAGGAGACCTTCGATGGTGAACTTAGTTGGGATTAGTTAAAATTGTGAAGATTTATGGTTTGTTCATTGGGTTGAGAAAGAGGAAGTGGATTTTTTTGGTAAGAGAGAAGTAAAAGAGCAGAATTGCAGAAATGGGAGAGCTTTGCGTGCAAGTTTGGATTGTCTTTGGAGCTTCTAGAGCAGACAACGATGGATGTGAAATGATTAGGCAGTCAAATGCTACTTATGCAAGAGTTTGACCATTCATGTGAACACCAAAATGGTAAAATGAGAAGCATTTTTCATAATGAATGAATGATAGCCACAACTTCTTAAAATACAAAAACGTCAAATTGGATCATCTAACGAGGCAGGGCTTATGGCACCACCCACACCAGACTTATATCTTAGCATCTCGTCAGGGTTAACTGATCTCAGTATTTCCAACTGAATGGTTGAAAACAATTGTAATGCACTAATCTTAAGAAGTTGGAATTGTTGAATTAGTTTAGTTCTTCTGAGCACCTCTATCTCTGTCCATGCAAAGTATTTAGTGCCGCTGAAAACTGACTAATTGAACTACCACCCAACTCTTTAAGAGAACTTCAATGCAGCTTTCTTCCACAACCGAAGAGTCCATTACCACTGCACCTTGTATGGCTAACGGAGTTGATTCGTGACTCAGACTTACCTAATAATTCTTACTACTAGATAGGGATGATTGGAGGCCCGAAATTCAGCCCGTCCGAAATCAACAAACTTAAATCGTATTTCAATCTGAACTCAGATTTTCTTTTCAATTTTAGAACTTCAAAACCAGGCCTGAATTAGGACTTTTCACAGCTCTGCCCAACTCCACTTGAAGCTAACGAAGATGACAAACTTTTTCAAAACTTTGTTAGAGTGAATCCAGTTGGCCCAATTGAAAGCTAGTCTTTGAACTGTGGGATGGGTTGTAAACCATCTAAACCCTAATCGAACTCGAGCTCAAACAGAGCGAGCCAGGCCTGGCTAAGCTTAGGCAGCCTTTGGTTTTTATGTGACATTCTGTTTAATTTAAGAAATGAACTAAATAAAAAATATAATAGTTATTCTTAATTATAAAAAAGATAAGGAATAGAATGAAATATTTATTATTTTATTTAATTCAAGGAATAAAATAGATAGACAATTTTTATGTCAATTTTTGGTTTGAAAATACAAACTTGGAATGAAAAAGAAATAATCAACAAAAAAGATCTATTATTATTATTATTATTATTATTATTATTATTCATATTTTGAATTATTGTTTATTTTTTTTTGCTTGGTTTAATTATTTTTCTATTCTATGTTAATCTCTTAATATAAAAGTAAAAAATATTAAAAGCATTAAAACTAAGAAAATATACTTATTTTATTATTTTTGTTAACCATTCACTGGTAAAAATCAGGCAACAAATTTAATAGTGCTATTTTTTAATTTAACGCCAAATTTATTGTTACTTAAACTTTTAAATAACTCAAATTAAAATGCGACTATAGAGAAAATGCAAACTTTTGTTATACAATAATTTAATGTTAGAACATGTGACTATAGACAAGAAACTTTTGTTTACAATGAAATGGAACTTACTACGTTTACAGATGAAGGCTGGAAACAACATAACTGCGAATCATTTTCCAAAATAATAATAATAATAACTGCGAATCCAAAGAAGTATATATATCTATGACAGGCTCCATTACAAGAGTATATTCATGAAAAACTATGAAATGAAGACACCATGTTTCGAGCAGTCTTACCTTAGCTGCAAATATTATTTCCATATCTCATAATAAGTTTAAGAATCTGTATCTGATCCTGAGTTTGAAGCTTCATCCATTAGCAAGTCCGCTGGCCTGGTTCGATTTATATTGGCTTCCAATGGAGAGAGCCCATCATCATCCTCTTCGTTATCATCATTGCCATCGTTCAAGTCAAGCTTCTTATCTTCCTGCTGGGATGTGCTTTTGTTTGGACTTCCTTTAGAATATGGTCATGCTGCAGACTTTTAAATATTTCTGGCCTGTGATTGAAATTGCAAGAAAATTTCAAAATAACCATATGTTGAGGCAAAAAAAATAAAAGAATGTATGAGCTAGAAGTAAGCAAGTATGGCGTTGGAAGTATAATGCCACTGCTAATTCATAAAGGCACTTAAAATCACTCGGTAAGTTAACTTTGACATCCTAAATTAGGAGACTTAATCATTGACTTTATTAAACTGGATTATCACAAATATTTTAATAGAATTACTGGATCCACAGCTGTATGCCCATATCAATCACATGCAGGAGGACACCCCAACAATGCAATTTGAGATTAAAAAAAGGCCTAATTTTAGTTTCAAAATTCAACTTTTTATTGCTTCTTAAGATAGCAAAACCAATGATATAAAAGAAATTCTGTAATGAAAAGATATTGCAGGGACTTTTACTTTTAAGATGTGATATGAACAAACCATCAGTAGACTTCTGAAACATCTGGACTTGTTTATAAAAGAGTACTTGAGAAACAATACATGCCACCTTGCTACCAAATTCTAAAGCATTTTCCTTTCCACTTTCATCAACCACAACAAAACTGCCTGCACATTTTGACAATGTAATGTAAACAACCTAATGCTCTTCCAATGCATTCAAGCATAGTAGGAATGAAGTGACCAAAATTAGATGGGTTACACTTAAGAGCCATCTGATAGAGAAGCCAATTCACCACAATAACCAATATATAGCAAGAAAAGGTGTTAAATCTCAATTCGGCCAAACCTCGTTTCATCCACATGCTCTTCTGAAACTTAGCTGGAAACAATGCCAATGATTTCTCATCTTTTCGATCAGTTACCCAGAATAGAGTCTCGTTAACATGATATTAACAGACAAATGATTACAATTGCTAAATCTCCCTACAGAGGCAATTGAAGGTTAAAGAGTGAATGAGTAAAATGGAAACAAGCCAACAAAGAACGTATATTCTTCCTAATCCTAATTACAGAGTTCAAATCAATCAAAGTTGTAGGCAATATACAATCAAAAATGTCATCATAACCACATATTTTGTGACAAAAATGGGAAACATCCAGCTTTGATAGATTATGTATGAAAAGAACAAGGACTAAATATCGTGAGAAAATGTACCTCAATGAGATTGCTACATCTAAGAGAGACAACTTGCATGATACTTTGACCATCTTCTAATATCAAATTACCTTCCTCAGCTGCCTTCTTTAGATTCTTCCTTCCTCCTTTCATTGTCACTCAATTGATTATGATCTGCCAAAACCCAGCATTTCTCACTGAAATTAATTTGAATTGATAAAGGACACCAAAAAAGCACGTCAGCCGCCATAATGCAAATTCGCTATGATGTATTATTCAACAGCTTCATGCTTATGTGTCCAAAATTCGAACTTCTCTCCAAGCACCATATAATTTTTTTCAAAAAATCAAGTTTTCCATAAAAAAGAGAGGAACTTCAGAGCCTTTTGAAGCCAAATAAAATAAATAACTCCAATAAACAAGTAAAGGGGAAGAAAATCCACAAATGATAAGTTAAAGACATTACATGCCCAAAGGGAGTTCAACGTTTGAGCGCCGTTTTATAGTTAATTTGCCTTCAAGCTTCAAACTTCGATTGCAAAACTCTGCCAATGTTGACTGAAGTTTACAGCGAACTGAGATCCTATGTAAGTCGACGGAGCAGTACATCAGAGGCGGAGTTTTCTGGTTATCAGCTCTCAGAAATTGTTAGACGTTTCGTTTCTACAGTTTATATCCTCTACTATGTGTAATGTGTGTCTGTGTACAACAGTTTATATGTGTAATGTGTGTCCCTGTACAACAGTTTAAGACTTTAGTGGCCACAAATATTTAGGAGAAAGCTTGCCCTTACCTAATCATCGCAACTGACAGAGATATGTTGGAGAAAACAATCGAGAGTGTGCCGAGTGATAGAGGCCCATTGAGCCAGACAAGCGTGAGTAAGACCAGACCAGAGAGTAAAGAAAAGAGACGCTCGAGTGAAGAGCGAGAGAGGGCAACCGAGCCAGAAATGTGCTGCTGCTGCCTGAGACCAGACGAGAGAGAGGTGTGCTACTGCGTGAGTAAGACATTTGTTGGGAAAAACAGAAAGTGGGATGGAACTTATCAAAGAGAAAGAAAGCTTGTGTTAAACACCTATTCTCCATGTGCGCAAAATAGGTAAAGACGGGGGATTAGCTTCTTTGGCTATTCCCCGTTTTCAAGAATTATTAATGCTCAAGAATAGTTATTCCGTGTGTATTTTTTAAACCAAACAAAAAATACTTAACAACTAGGAATACATGGGTAATAAAATACCTATTACCCTCAACCAAACTGGCTGTTAAGGTTTACTTATTGTTCGAGTGATGTTGGTTCATTCAGAGTTATTATTACACAAGCATTCAAGCCCGCAATTGCCAATGATGTAACAACAATTTCACCAACAGAAATCACAATCATTTCTTTGAAAAACTTTGAGGATCAGGTCCAATATCACGCGAACCAGTGTTAATGTAGGGACCTCGGAAAGTGGCCTGTGGTGGCAGAGGCTTCGAAGAATCAATCACCGGTCCTCTCTTAGACGATCTGCAGAATACTGCTCAGGTTATTCTCTAACTTCAAAAGGGCTATGACAGGTACATTCTCTGCAATATATTTGGGATCTGAGTGTCATAAACTTACGCAATGTAGAAGGGAAATGCCAAGCCTGCAGCAGCAAAAGCAACTAAGCCAGTAGCAACTATGGCATTGCGCCCTTTGGACATGGAGACTAGCAATATCAAGTTAACTCACCCAAAATCCTACAAGCAAAATGGCCAGAATGTCAGGCCAATGCACTATAATCGCAATATTGAGCGAAAGCAAAACCTTTTCTTCCGTTGCTAAGGCCTCCGAATTCATAACTGGGACCGAGAGAAGGGCCCACAAACAACTAGCCCCTACCCCATTCCCAATCGCATCCCAAGTGAGAAAATAAGAAAATCTGCAGATACCCAGTTGCCTAATTGTTGCCGATTCTTGGCATTCGTACGCTAATTCGCTTCACAAACAAAAACTATGAACTGGAAAAGCCAAATTCGCTAACTACATATTAATTACAAGATGGCAGGATTTTTTAACAAGTTTGTTTATTTATTTTCCAATTCTTATATTTTCGAACTAAAAAGGAAAAAAAATAAAACCTAACATCAATCTGATTCAAGTAGATACATGGGAAGGAAAGAACAAAAGATAAGAAATGAAAAGGTGGAAAAGTTGTTAAAGTGTAGCGTAAAGAATGAAGTGACGTAGAAATCACCTTACAGAGAGATGGTTGACGAATTGCGGTGATCGGGACGGGAAATGCTCGGAAGGGATCGAATTAGAGAAGAGCGATTAATACAGTCGACTGAGGGTTTTAGGGTTTTGCTATCGCTCGTGGAGATGGAGAATGCGGATGTGTTTCAAAATAATAATAATAATAATAAGATAATTTTTAGTTTTTTATACTGGAATTCTAAATTTTTTTAATACTGAGGAAAGAAATAAACACTTGTTACATCCAATGTATTAAAAATCAAATCGGACATCGAACCGATCGAATGATAGGTTTAAGGTTTAGAGGTTCAACCGCAGTAAACCGCTATAAAACTGGTATATAATAAATAAGAAGTAAAACTTATAAACATAAATAGAATAAAATATTTTATTAAAATAAAAATACACCAATTTCTGTTATTATATAATGAACTAATAATAAATAAATATGAATCTAATATAAAACTTTAAAAGACAATAAAAATCAAAATTATATTTCTGAAGGAGGTTATGTCTCATCATCGTCAAAAGTTTCAAATTCTCCAATGCTATTTAAAGATTCATAAATTACGCTTTCATTCAAAATTTTCCAATGCCATTTAAAGATTAGGACCTTGACACTATCAAAAAAACCAAACCCTATTCACTTAAAGACACAATCACAAACTGTAAAACAAAAAGAAAGAACAAAAGAAAATAAGCATATACTCATATTATGCTTTTAATGAAACAAAACCTCTAATTAATCAAATATTTAGTCACTTGCGTTAGAGTTCTATTTAATCAAATATTTCCCTGCAGTTTTCACAGTCTCCTGACCGAGCAGAAGTTCAATCCCTTGGTTTTCTAATAGGCCTATTTAATAATAGCAGGAAAGAGGGGATTTTAGAAAACAAATGAATTAATTGGATAGTCTTTACATTATAATGCTATTTACCCTTCCAGAGATATGGCAATAGGCCCATTGATATTGACACAGTAATTTTCCCAATCAAAAGTGCTACAGTATTCCAAAATTTTATGCAAATCTAGAAAATAAAGAGCATCACTTACATATTTCTTGATTCCACAAGGAGATTCTGTAATAAAGATTATTTACAACCAAAGGCCCAAGAGGTTTGCTTAATACGAACCTATTAGACTCTGATACAAGTAGAAATATATAGTAACAAGATATTGAAACTCAAGCTTGAATCTTACCCATTTGAGTACCACTTTGAGTTGGAACTAAAATACGGGAAGCTCAGTGTACTCTTTCCATCTGTTTTATCCAGAGGAAGCAGTAACAAGCTCAATAACGTTGCAAAACAAATTCAAATGTTAAACGTAATAGCTAAATTAAGCTTGAAATGATCGAAATCAGACCTCAAACACCCATAAAGGACATAAAACACCCTGATCCAATCAAGGACTCAATAACCCACTTTAGTATTGAGAATGGTACCCAGAAAAAAGAAAAAGCAACTTTAATGTTCAATCAAAGCTGGCTGCCACCACTGGCTGAGTGGACAAAAGGTCCCCCTGCTGTTGTAGAAGAAGAGGTCGATGACGAAATCAGTGGTAGAAGATGGATTGTTTATTACCGACACTAATGAAGAAGAAAAAGATTGATTGTATCATCAGAGACACCTTGGACAAGGTCCTCGTCCTCCACTTTGGTCGCTCCTCCGACACCCTTTGCCTCCAACTTGACAACATCCTATTGAAGATATGTCGGGAGGTTTCAAGGTTTGCCAGTGTGGCATTAGTGGACGTGGACTCGCAGGATGTCCAAGTTCACCTCAAATATTTCGACATCACTTTGCTTCCTTCCACTATCTTCTTCTTTAATGCTCATCATATGAAGAATGGGTTGGTGGCTTTTACACCAAATAAGACTTCATCGATGTCATTGAGGCAAGCTGATCATAAATTACCCCTTTCCATAAGAAAGAAAACAGGGAAGACTTCCATAAATGCTTTACAAACTAACAAATCTCACGTTTGTCAAAAAAAAGGAACACATCTTACAGAAACAAGTTTACTTACCATCCAATAGAAGAGAAGCACGCAATGGTTCAAAGATCCCACAACCCAATCACAGAAACAGATCTCGTAGATGTATTGGGAACACTTAAAGCTTTGGTCTTGCAGCTTTTTAAGAAGAACCCAGAACAAAGATAGATATAAAGGATAAAT
>JAOSBO010000210.1:4251873-4270430 GCA_027563915.1 Erythroxylum rotundifolium | reverse complement strand
CGAACTATTGGCCAGTTCAAACTTTTTTCGGTCGAGTCGTCCGGTCCGGTCCAGTTTTTAAAACCTTGGTTACAACTCTATTGTATCACTATGCAATATAACACTCCTTGCAGGTCCTATTGTACAATTATCATAGTTTTCGTTGGAAGTTCTTGCAGTATATGCAGTCCTGGACTTGCTAACAAGGCTAGGGTAGCTAGTTTGTCGGCGCTCTGATTCCCTTTGCGATAGATGTGTTAAAGTTGAACATCTCAATCTCTACCCAGTAAAGCGTAGATGTTTTCCACCAAAAAATTAGCCTCAATCAACATCAATTTAGAGGAAGAGAGAATATTAATTACCTCTAAAGAATCTACTTCGAGGATGACATTTCGATAACCAACGCCCCATGCCAATTTAATCCCATCATGCACCCCCCCCCCCGAAATTCAGCAGTTAATAGCAAGCATTCTCCAATATGTTTACTGAACTCGCCACACCAGTGCCTATGGTATTCCCGAATTAAACCCCCAATAGTGCCAATAGATGACTCGTGTCGAACTGATCCATTAGTATTTAATTTACCCAACCCTCCTTCGATGGGTTCCAATAGATAAACCCTAATTGGGTCCTAAGCGGATGCAACCGTGAAATCGCCATATTTTCTTGGTCCCCACACTACTCTGTCCTCTCCTATGTCACCTAATGAAGGCCGAAATGTCGCAATAGCCAAACAAACTGGAGAGGGAAGATAGTTCTGGAATATATTCCATTTCCAGTTTCCATCCTCATCCACACACTCTATAACTTTCGTATACGTCAAACTTTCGGGAAGGGGGGATATTGTCTCAAATAAGAGAGGACCCCAAGCATCCATCCAATGGTCTAGCCAAAAACATATACGGCTTCTATCACCAAGCTTCCATTTGATTCCTTAGAGGACAAAACCCCACATAGCTGATATTCTCTGCCAAATTATCGAAGCCCCTTGCTTTTGCGGTGTTTAAGGGATACGGTGTACATTTAATCGATATTTTGCTCGAAGTACCTACCCATAACGCTGAGGGCTTAGTGAGCAATTCTCAGCCCAACTTAGTTAGTAATGCATCATTGGATGATCTAATGTGTTTAGTCACAAGACCCCCTACTTTTTTCGAGGTACAAATGGCATCCCAATTAACTAAGTGTAGTTTTCGTTGTCTATCATGTGAGCCCTATATAAAATTCCGCATCATTTTTCCAACTCATCACAGAATTGTCTTGATAGCCTCACAATTTGCATCGTACACATTGGGAGGGAAGAGATCATTGATTGTGTTAGAGTGACTTGGCCTGCAAGAGACAATACCCATGCACGCTAACCTGCTAGCTTCTATTGGGCTCGATCCAGTATGTACTGATAAGTATTTGTCGTTTTGTGCTTATAAATCCGAGGTATGCCTAGATATTTACCCAAATTAGACGTGTATTGGATCTGTAGCACTTGGTTGAGTCAACGTGTTTGTTCCTAAGAAACATTTCTGGAGAAAAAATTGTGGGTTTTTTTTGTCCTGACACCTTGCAAAAAGTCGCCAAGACTCTTGAAACCACCTGCATCTAAGTATTCATAGCTTCGTCAAGCAAAACAAGGTCATCGGTAAACAAGAGATGGGAAATGGAAGGCCTTGTACTACTCCACTTAAACCGTTTCCACTTTCCTTGTCCCACCTCATGGGATATAAGATGGCCTAATCGTTTCATGCATAGTACGAATAGGTAAGGCGAGAGCAGATCGCCTTGCCTAATACCCCTTAAAGGTATAAATGGATCAGACAGATGACCACTCCATGCAACTTGTATTGAAATTGTAGTCACACACTTCATAATGACACTGAGTAAAGTGTTTGAAATTCCAATTTCCTTTAGTGTATCATTTATAAAGTCCCAATTTAGTCGATCGTATGCTTTTTCCAAATTCACTTTTATAGCAAAGTACCTAGTCTTCCCTTTCTTCTTTCTCATTGAAAAGATCATCTCTTGGGTACTGATAATATTATCTTTTATGTGCTTTCTAGGGGTAAAGCTGCATTGGGTATTTGCCACTAATGCCTTAAGGTGTGCTTCAATTGATTTACTATCAGTTTTGAAATGGTCTTGTAAATCATTGAGCGGAGGCTAATAGGTTTAAACTGGGTAATAAACTTCAGGGACAAAACTTTAGGAATCAGTACTAGAATGATTTGATTCAATTCCTGTTCCCAGCCTTCATTTCTGAATATTTTCACCACCTCTTTTCCAACTTTGCCCCATTGATTCTGAAAGAATAAGGCAGTAAAGTCATCTAACCCTGGAGCTTTATAGGGATTCATATTTAAAACCACCTTATTGATTTTGGTCATGTGGACTGGTTTTGCAAGGTCATGTAGTTGTGTCACTGTTAAACGCGGAAAGGCTTCGAAGCTGGGAAGTCTATGATTATGATCTACTTTGACAGTATACACTTGAACAAAATAATTCCTAGCCATATTGCACAACTGCACTGCATCGATTATTTCAGTTTCATTATTATCAAATAACCACTCTTACATCAACTTCTTCTGTTTTGACATAATGATCGTATGATAATATTTAGTATTACGGTCACCCTATGACAACAGTCACACCTAGCTTGTTGATGCCAAAAAAGTTTTTCTTCATACAACACTTGAACTAGTTCTCCGCTGAGTTTGTCCTCCAGAGCCAAAAGTGAATAAGAATCATCAGTCTTCATTATTCTCTAAATGCCTTCCAATAGAGCTAATAGTCTTTTTTTCCTATGGAATATATTGCCAAAGATTGATTTATTCCATTGCGGTGAGCTGGCTTGAAAACTTTGTTAATGATTTATTAAAAGTCACTTCGATAGGAAGCCAATGCTCATCAACTACCGTAGTAAAGCCTTCATGAGCTAGCCATGCTAAGGATGGCAATTTTGGTCCGGCCTGATCCGTGTTTTGGCCCGAGTTTGAAGGGCCAAGGGCAAGCTACAGGCCGATCATGATCCACCCAGGTTGGGCCACGGGCGACCATTCGGCCCGCAACCTGCTTATTTTTTCAAAAACAACATCGTTTTATTTCTTTTTGATTTAAAAAATTCATAGAAGGGCCAGGCCGGGCCGAGCCACCCATGGCCTACCATGACGCCGGCCAGGCACAGCTCCGCCCATTGACATCCCTAAGCCACGTAAATTGGAATCGGAATTTTTTTAATCTTATGTCTCGCGGTTGCAGTTGGACAAATTGAACCAACATAAGCCTATAATCCGATCCAAGAAAAGGTAAATGGTGATTTACCGTATGACGGAAGATTTCCAACCAAGACGACCATCCAAACATTCTATCTAGTCTAGCTTGAACATTTTCTCACCGTCAAGTAAACTGCGAGCCTATGTAACCCAAATCATGCAGTTCTCACTCATGAACACGTTCTTTAAAAGCTTTATTAACAACCAAAGTTGTCGGGGATCCACCCTTTCTATTCGCTCTATTCAATTTAGCATTGAAATACCCTCCAACAATCCAAGGGCAATACATGGAAGTTCCTATCCATCACAAAAGATGTCAGAAAATTTTTTTGTTTGGCATTTAGAGACTGGCGTAAATAGCAGAAAATTCAAAGGAGAGAGATCCATACGTTATTTTGGTATGGATGAGTTATCTATAAGCTACCACTACCAAGACATCAAAATCATTCATCCATAACATCCAAATGACTCCAGTAAAGCCTTCGGCTTCAACACGGAATGAATAATCAAACCTCGACTTACAGACGACTACTTGAGCTCTTCTCCCACTAATCATAGTTTCAACTTGTACCAGTATCCCTGGCTGATAACTACGAATACAATTCCTCAAGATCGTTTGAAATCGTTTCTCCCCTGCCCTTTGACAATTCCATATAAGTATAGACATAATAGAGACTAAAAGAAATAACAAATAGCACCCAATACCAAGAGGTGTCTAGTATTCCTTTCGACGCATCATTACTGTAGCGTTCTGAAGGCTGCTTCACTAGTTCTTCGGCAAATCCCCGCTCACTCGAAATTTCTTCCATACTTATCTTGCCTACCATCCAATCTGGGGGTTTCGAGGGAGGTAGAATGAATTTGTTCCCAGTTAGTCGACATTGATCCGCAAGCCCTTCAATCTCTTCCATAAGTTGCCCTTACTCCCCCATGCCATCTCTCTCCCCTCTGTTTCTGGCCTTTCACAAATTACGTCGTGGTGAGAGCGAAGAGTCACTACTATATGTTTGTCTTTAGGGTTGGGTTGAAGCTAGACTGTGAGAGATGGACCTAAGCCCTTTTCACTGGACTTATCTATCATGCTACTGACTTTGTCCTTTGGTTCAGCTGCCTTTCTTTAAAAGCTTCCTTCGAATTCTTTTTTTAAAATAAAAGTTAAATATATTTAATTAAAATAAATGTACACGGTCAGTGGGGCATTACCCAACCAAGGTCACCCAATCAATAATATCACCTATACAGTCAAAAAATCAAAAAATAATCAATGCATTAGGGTACAGTCTATACAAGATCTTGTACATTACAGTTTTTATCTTAAACATTATCAAAGCTCGTAAAAGAAGCAAAATCTAACTGGGTAGCATTCCTAATCTTTCATACCATATACATGGTACAAATCAGTGCCAATCTTACTGCTTTGCTTCGTAAATGCGCTCCAGTGTAATCTTTCTGGATCCACTTTATGGAATTAGGCAATGTGGACATGGTACGAGTCAGTCCTAGCCAACCCCGAATAGCTCTCCAAACTTCACCTGTGAAAAAACACTTAAAGAAAAGGCGATCCACAGTTTCCAATTCAACATTACACAATCTATATGTTTGTTCTATCTCCAAGAATAACAAGTTATCCTTTGTTGGAAGCCTATTGCATAAACTAAGCCATGCAAGGAAGGAAAATTTTGGTGGAATGTATTGTTTCTATATAAATGATGTCCATGGTCTTCTAGGGTATTTGATCCACAACAGCTCATAAACTTTTTATGAAAAGAGGGTTCCATTAATGCATAATGTCTGCATCCCATAATCTACCTCCCTACGGCCTCCCAATTTGTCTACCAATATGTTTCGGATTTAGGCAAGTCTCTTCATTAAGGGTGAGTCATGAGTTTGAGGTTCCTAATCCCACACTAATGATTCCTTCAAGTATATTTCATGAATCCATCTTACCCACAAAGAATCAACTTTGGCATGAATATTCCACAACACTTTAGACAAAAGAGTTGAATTCCATAATTTACAGTTTTTCAAACCCAATCCACCCTCCTCTTTGGGTACACAAATATTATCTCATGCCACCCTAAAATGTTTTCCACCCCATAAGAACAACCTACGTATGGAGGTTATTCTCTCAATGATAGTTACTGGGATAGGAAATGTTTGGAACCAAAACGATATTACTCTTTGAATGACATAATTAACTAATTCAATTATACCCATATATGAAAGGGTCTTCCCATTCCATTCACTGATAGAAGCCTCTACATATTTCATTAGTATCGAGAATTGGGATACCAAGATCTTTAAAGGTGCAAGAGGAACCCCGAAATATTCAACAGGGAACTCACTGGTTGGATATTCGACTATCTGCAAACTTGCATCTCTATCCCGTCCATGGACTCCAACTAAATAGACATTAGATTTTGACGGGATAACCCTTAGTCCTGCCACTTCTTTCAATTTAGTCAAAGCAACCACTAGAATGTGAATAGTGTCAAAATCACCTCTAAAGAATAACATAATATCATTCGCAGATGCAAAATGTGTGATACTAAGTTTTTGACATTTGGGATGGAAGTTGAAGTAAGAGTTAGCAATTCTCACTTTTAGCAATCAGGAGAGGTACTTCAAACAAAGGAGGAAAAGAGTTGGTGATATGGGATCACCCTGTCTCGATGCCCATCTACCCTTGAACATACCATGTAACATGCCATTGATCGAGATCCAGTAGGATGTAGTTGTTACACATTCCATAATCCATCAGATAAATGTAGTAGGGAAGTCCATCCCTTTCATCATGTCTTCAAGGAAGTCCCAAGAAATCGTTTCAAAAGCTTTTGTAATATCAATTTTGAGCATGCACTGAGGGGAGATACATTTTCTAGTGTAACCCCGAACAAGTTCCTATGCAAGAAAAATATTATCTAGCATACTCCTCCCTGGTACAAAAGCGGTTTATGCTGGATGAACAATTTTACCCACAACCCAAGCCATGCGTTCCATCAATATTTTAGCAATCACCTTATACACCATATTCAAACATGCAGTTGGTCTAAAATCTGATACTCTCAAGTATGTCTTCTTCTTTGGAATGAGAGTGATGATTGTATGATTTAGTTGTTTGAGCATCTGACCCTTATTGAAAAATTCCGTCACTGCTAGAATGACATCGGATCCAACAACAACCTAATGTTGCTTGAAGAAAGCATATGTATAATGATCAAGTCCCAGATCTTTGTTATTGCCTATGTCAAACATTGCCCTTTTATCTCAGCATCCATAATCGGGGCAATGAATAAGTCATGTGTCTCTATATCTAATATCGAACCACTCCTAACCGCATTACAGTCTATATTATTCAAAGGGGTTGAAGTGTCAAGAAGCTCCTTAAAATAACTAACAACACAATCTGCCACTTCTTCCAGTGATACAGTCATAGATCCATCTTCCTTAATGAGATGAGAAATATCATTCTATATACCTCTCTTCTTAGCTACAGCATGGACATACCTTGTACTTTTATCAGCCTCTATAAGATGTTTGCATTTAGCCTTTTACTAAAATAATTGCCTCTTTGCATCCATAAAAAATCTAACCTGTTTCCTTTTAATATTCACCTCTTATTTCACAGGCCTCTTTAAAGAGGTCTTATACCCCAGCTGAAAGTTTTTTTATGCCTTCTTAGCCTTGTATAAAATGTGACCATAAGCTTCAAAATTGAGAACCTTCAAAGGGTACTTTAAAGCTTTCAATTTCATATAGAGAACAAATTGAGTTGTAGCAAGAACTACCCTCTCCTAGTTGCTGGATAATATGTCTTAAAAGAGAGGGTGGTTAAGCCACATATTAAAGAATTTAAAGGGTTTATTACCTCTAGCTTCCGTATGATTGAAGGCCACCACTACAAGACAGTGGTCTAAATCTACCAATATATCTAAAAAATGAGCTGAACATGTATAACCTAAAGAACCCCATGTTTGATTAAAAAGTACTCGATCCAATTTAGCCAAGAGATGATTTTTATGCCAAGTGAAAAACTCTCTCCTAAATGGGGCGTCTTCTAGTCCAAGTGTCATACGGAAATCTAGGAGATCTTTGAGCAATAAGCTGAAGGAGGTTGACATCCAATTCTTTCACTATCAGCGCACACACACAATTAAAATCCCCCATCATAATCCAAGGCACCAATGAATTCGAACCCAGCCCCATCAAGTGCTGCCATAGTTCTCTTCTTTTTGTCACACTAAATAGCCCATAAACAAAAGAAACTATAAAGGTTAGTTGAGTAATGCGGCATTGAACTTTACAGTGGATAGATTGCTCCCCTACATGCAGAACATGACAGCTATAGAATACAAAATTCCAAACAATGCACATTCTACCTCCTACAATAGAGTCAAAATTGTGACAGAATTCCCAGCCTATAAATCTATTTTTCATCATCAATCGAAGTCCATCAATAGAGAGTTTTATTTCAAGGAGACATGCAAGTTTACATCTGTATTGTCTAATAAGATTGACAACACTATTTTGTCTCGAGGCCTTGTTCAGGCCTTGGACATTCCAATATAACAACTTCATATAGCATGTGTGGAGGTCCTCTCCCCTCTTGGTTTTTTGGCAGTATCATAGCACCCTTACCCTTATCAGCTCTAGGAATACCAGCGTTCGCTTGAGAATTAGCACCTTATGTTACTACTTTATTGAGTTGTGTTGCTGGAGCCTTTCCTTTGTTGACAAACTTTTGGGGTTGCACCTTGTGCCATTCTCCATCACCAGTTTTTTGGAATCTGTTCGAGACTTACTTACCTGTTATAAGTTAATGTCATTCAACTCCTCCCTAGTTACATGATCAGTAGCATTCCTTCCAGTCAGGAAAAGTGGTTCTCCCAACTTATCCCCCCCTTGGACTATTGAATTTTGCTCCTAAAGTGATTGTTTGATAGTACCCCTATCAGCTGTAATCCCTTCAATGTCTTGGTCGTTCTCCTCTTGCTGTTGTTTCTGTGAATAATTCGTAGTGCCCTTGTCAGCTATAACCCTTTCAGTGTCTTTGCTGCTATTCTCCTTTTGTTGTTTCTTTCTGTTCCTTGCAAGAGACTTACATTCAAAAGGATTATGCCCAAATTTCTTGCCAGCATAGCAGTAGTTAGGGAATGTCTCATAGGTGACCAATTGTGTATACCGAACATCTCCAAGCATCTTGACATCAAACCTAGTGACAGGTTGTTTAGACACATTCACTTCCTCCAAAATCTTTGCAAAACCAACACGAGCTTTAGTGCTTGTTACTTTGTCCATGCATATGGGTTTCCCTACCCTTGAACCAAGTTTTGATAAACCCCTATCATTCCATAGTTCCAAAGGTATATTAGGGAATTGTAGCCAAATTGGAAATTCCATAAAGTTATTATAATCAAATGAGAATCCTTAAGGCAACTTTTTGAGCAGCAAAATTTTTCCAAAAATGATATACGACCTTGCTGCTAACACTACAATCCTATCTTCTTCCGAAGTAAATTGGAAGATAATCCAAACTTTATCATGTGGTAGGATTTTACGAGGGACATCCCATTTAGACATTAATCCTTAGAGGGCCTTCATGCCTGGAAACCTCCCCGTAAAGCATCGAACTAAACAGAATCCCCATTCTTGTTCAATAGATATCACATCTTCTGCTTCCAGGACAATCTCCTCCTCCATCTCCAAGTAGTCCAGTTGCATCCCCAAATTGAGTTCTTTATTGTTTCTAAACAAGCTTGCAAATGAAGGCTTCGTTTGCACTTTCTGTATGTTAGCACAAGCTAAGTTAGGTATTTTAACGTCAATCTTCTGTGCACTCGAAGGCTACGTTTGCCCTTTCTGTTTATCAGCACAAGCTGAGTCAGGAATTTCAACATCAATCTGTTGTGCACTCTCCCCCTGCTCTGGGCTATCCTCTAAATCTATGAAGTCACTGCCAGTATCTTCCAGATATGTAGTATTATCATCAAAAGAAGAGGAATTGTGGTCCCCATGCAAACAGAACACCCTCCGAACACGAAAACCCAATCCCTTTCCTAGCAATCTGAGATATATTCACAAATGCCTCAGTACCCACCGCTTTACCTTGTATTCCCATCTACCTGAGACCCGACCTAATATCTCTCTTTCACACCTTTGATTCCTTAGAAGGTCTTTGGGAGCATGAGCACTTGTTCCACCTATCGGTTTACTCTAGATATTAATCCCCTATGACTCGCCACCCTCGACAATAGGGGTAATTAAAGGAGTCTTCCGAGAAGGCAATCTCGCCACCTTCAACCCTAATACACATTTGGTCGTAATGTCTCTCCCCTTGTGAGGGGTTTTGCGCCTTTTACCCATCCTACAAAACCCCCAACAAGTCTAGTAGTCGTCTTCCTTACAAATCAGATGTCAACCATAATGGCCCCAAAGTGTATAAGCAACCCACAAATACAAATCAACAACAAAACAGAAAAACCAGACGAAACCAACAAGAAGACAGAAAAAACCAGTCGTATGCACAACCCGTAAATATAAATCAACAACAAGACAAGGAAGCTAGAAGAGCGAAGGAGTTAGTGTGCGGTGCTTAGGGGGAGAATCTCCTAAGGTGAGAGAGCTCACACAACCCGTACTACTACTGATAACGCTTTCTTACTGATAGCTCTTTCTTGATTCTATGGGTGGTGGTGCATAGTCGCTCTTAGTTGGTAGAGCAATTTGTCTGGTTAATTCCCCCTTCGAATTCTTGTTGGATCTATAAGACATGGACGGTAGCCCAATTGCCTTCTTTTTTGCTTCTTCAATTAGTAAGTCCAATGAAACTTGGTAACTTGATCCGGTAGAGTGCTAAGGGCTATGTGTGGCTGTCGTTTGTTTATTCAATCCCCCAGTCTGTCTTGCTCTGATAGAGGTGCAAATCTAGAGCCACCTACATGATTGACAACATTGTTTTTGTATGGATTTTGAGGAGACTGCTATTTGTTGATGTTGCGGGGATTTGTCTATTGTACCTGGATCCAAGGGCCATAATTGTTAGTTGTCATGTCATCCTGCTCATCTGTTGGAATACCACCCTAAACAGTCACCCCTGTCGGCTCGTCGGCTGCGCAGTTGGTTAAAGTGTTCTGGTTAGTTGTGTTGTTTGGTTGTCTAGATGGGCATATCCTGGCATCATGTCCCACTATGCCGCAATTAAAACATATCTGTGTCAATCCCTTATAAGCCAACAAGATCGTTTCCCTATCAAGTTTCACTTTAGAACATAAAGATACACTGATAACTATGTCAACTGCGACTCTTGCAAACTTTCGCCTCTGAGTAGTCAATGTAGTTTCATAGATTTTTATAGTTCTCCTACTAGATTACCTAAGGTTGAAAGTATCATAGGATGGTAACGAGCAATAGGTAATGCCTGGAATCGGACCTATACCACTGCTCGGGTGACAATCACTTGTGACGGGAGGAATGTAAGGAGCCATAGCTGAACGGACAGAGCGTGGTCGAAGATGACCCAAGGGCCATTGGTTAATGCTTTGAGGTAATCATCCTCGTCGATGAAATTCACCAAGAAATAGTCATAGTCTCAGTCAACCACCTTTATGGGTCCATTCGATTGCCACATTGCTTTCAGTCGAGCACATAGGATCCTATACTCTATCCTTCTGCCCAGAAGTTTCACAACGATTGCTTGTGCTCATTAGTTATCTAGTCTTGCTTTGAATGTAGAAGAGAGTTCAATCCCCTCCCCTGACTCCCCTGTCATAGGCCTGATGTCACCTTCCTCAACTTCTACTAGATCCTCATCTGGCTATTCGAGTTCCTCATGCACGTTATCTCCCATCTACACCTAGAGAACAACAACACTATAGGACGATTTTGAGCATAGTGAGGGTTCTTCTTCTCTACTACAGATTCAAAGTTTTTTTAAGGATGTCCATCTTGATCGAATGAATCACAATCACCTCGTTTAGACTCAGAGCGTTTTGATGTATCCATAAGAGGGTCTACTTGTAAATTTTTAACCAAAAAAAGGTAAATCCATAAAAGAGGTTTTGTACGTAATCAAACTTGAATCCCATCGATGATTTTAAATCATTTATTAGAAATTTATCTAAGGCAAATAGTTCAATTTCCAAATCCATCAATTAAACAAAAAACTTTTGGCATATCTAATTGGTGATTACTAGCTAATTGATTTATCATTTCTTTTTTTATATTAATCAAAATGAATAACTTGAATTCATTTTTTGTGTAAACTTTACTGAAATGTCCTTATTTAATTACTACTTATACTACGCATCTGTTTGGTTAAGCTTTTGGAAGGTGGAAAAGTACTTTTTTCCAACGAAAAAGTTATTTTTAAGAAAAAAGAGTGTTTGGTCATAAAATTCAAAAGCACTTTTTAATAGAAATGAATTTTTTAGAAGCTAAAATGCAGCTTTTTAAGAAGCTCAAATTTGGAGCTTTTAAAAAAAGCCCCTCGTTTTAGTTTTTTCAGGTAGACTTTACCGTTTATTATTTGCGTCGTTTATGTTTATAACATCTAACCCTTTAAAAACACTCCAGAAACTTTTGTCTCTTTTTTTTATCTCTCTCATTTTGCAATCTCTCTCTTCTCTCTGCCTCTACTCTTTGATATGATCATTCTCTCTTCTCTTTGCCTTTGCTCTACAATTTGCACTCGTGTACGAACTTGAGCAAACTTAAGCTGATTTTTACAGGTTCCACTTCATTCACATTTGTACTTTATTTTTTAAGATTTATTCTTTTATGTTATTACGGGTTCTTGCTTTTGGGTGTTTATAATTTACGAGTTCTTTAATTATGTTTCGATTTTGTGCTGGTAGTTTATGTCTTGGTGACCGCATGATTAGGTATAAATAGGTCTCTTTCTTTGTTTTAGGTGTTTCTTCTCTTTTGTTTTCTCACCATTCAAACTTTTTAAGCTTCAAAACTAAGACTTCCACTGCCAACTTCAGGTCACCATCGTCCAGGTCCACCAATCGTCGGAAATAAACGAAGCAGGAGGTGGCAGGGACAAACCTGAAAAGGCAATAAAGTTTACTGTGTACCAAAACCTAGCAATGTCTGCTGTTTTAACCGCCAACAGCCAACAGCGCTCTAATTCAACACTTCTCTTCATCTTCTTTCTCTCTTCCATTTCAGTTGTTGCCCTTGTCTTCATTATTTCCAGGTATGTACCTTTGTTATGATTTAACAATGCCACTGTTCTAGCATATAGCGAGTGTGTGTAGTACGGAACACACTAATTAGGTGTGGGTTGATTCGAAAATGTGTTATTAGGGCTTTTACCATTCACTAGTGTTTCTTGGAGATTGGTTGATTGAGAAAATTGATAGGATATGAACAACAAAGCTAAGTGGGCAAGTTTTTTTTTTTTTTACATCCTAAGGAAAGAAAAAATCGGAAAACAAATTAAGCCATCCCTGCACTAGGCAGTGATCTATGATACACTACGCCTCGCATATCCTGGCGTACAAAAAACTGTCTCTCGGGCGGAGGGGCTGACAGCTTGTGCTGGCCGAGGCTCATCCGCAAAGCTATTGAAGTAAGGCCGTCCGCACTCTGGTTCCCTTCTCCATATATGTGCCTCATCTGCACTTCCTAGTCTTGCCGCAGCAGCGCTATGATATCCTACATCAACAAAAAACCCTCCAAGTAAGGCGCATTAGAAGAAGATAAAATATTAATAACCTCAAGCGAGTCCACTTCGAGTATGACTCTCCAAAACCCGTGATCCCAAGCCAATTTGAGTCCATTGTGGACTCCCCAAAGTTCTACCATCGTGGTTGAGCACGCCCCAATATAGGTCAGAAAGCCTCCACACCATGTTCTGTGCAATCCCGGATCAATCCCCCGGCTATTTCGATAGTCGACCTAACAGTCACGGCACCATCAGTATTAATTTTAACCCAACCCTCTGGTGGTGAAGTCCAGCCTACGGGGTGTCCAACCGACAGGCTGTAGCTTGGGATAGCTCGACTGGTGATTGTGTGTGCCTGGCCTATCCACCGCACATAATCCAAAACCAGGCAATGACCGTAGGCGGGCCAGTGAAAATCTACCTCGAAGAGGCTGCAGTTTTGCCAGTGCCAGAGGAACCAGCACGAGACACCAAAAATTGTGGCCCATTCCCCTTCTTGTCTGCGCACCAGCTTAGTGAGATTAGACTGCAGCCAAAGTGCATCATCTTGTTGATAGAAATCCGAGGGAATGGTGCCAACGGTAAATTTATGCCAAAATGCGGTCACTCTAGCGCAGTCCCCCATGGCGTGTAAGCTAGTCTCTTCTTGCCTACAGTACTGACAACTCAAATTGGAGGTGAGACATCAGCTGGCTCGCTGTCGGTTGGGGAGCAATTTCCTTTTAGTGAGTAGCCATAGGAATGACCGAATCCTTTGTGGTCCTGCCCATTTCCATATGACCTTCCAGATCAGTTGTTGCTCCGCCTGCGGTTCCGCTGTTATCAAGCTATAAGCTAACGCTACTGAGACTTGGCCTTGATTGCCTAGCCTCCAGCTCGGTTGATCTACGGCCATGTCCCCATTCGGAGGGTTGATGCGCTCAATGTCCATCCGTATGATAGCTAGGAGGTATTGCTGGATTAACGTCCAATTCCATTTCCCCCATTCGTCCACATACTCTCGAACATGAGCCATTCGTTCAGCATCAAGCACGGAGGCTATTGTAATGTTGAGGAGTGGTCCCCAGCCGGGCAGTCAATGATCAAGCCAAAAATATATGCGTCATCCATTGCCTAGGTGCTAGTTCAGCCCTTGGCGGACATATTCCCATGTAGCTGAAATACCCCTCTAGATTGGCGAGGCCCTCGGTCTGGCTAGGGTTAATGGAGGGAGGTGATCCAAAAACCGATATTTGGTGCGAAGAACTTGGACCCATAAGGCGGAGGGCTTGGTGAGGAGCTCCCAACCCAGTTTGGTAAGCAGGGCATCATTGGAGACCCGGATCTTTTTAATCCCCAGGCCCCCTACTGCTTTGGGGCGACAAACTGTTTCTCTGTTAACGAGATGAATTTTTTCGCTGGCCATTATGTGAACCCCAGATGAATTATCGCATTAACTCCAAGTCATCGCAAAGTTTCCTGGGAAGCCTCACGGTTTGCATCAAATAGGTGGGTAGGGAGGCTATGACGGATTGAGTTAGTGTGACTCTCCTGGCCATAGACAAATGTCGTGCGCGCCATCCCACTAACTTCTGATGGGCTCGATCCACCATATATTGGTACATTTGATGCGTCGAGTGTTCATGGATTAAGGGCATACCTAGATATTTACCTAAATTGTTCGTGCTCAGGATCTACAGAGCACTGCTGATACGCCTCTGGTGTTTCGAAGGAACATTATTGGAAAAGAATATCCGCGTTTTAGCAGTACTAATCTTTTGGCCTGATGCCCGACAAAACTCTGCCAACACGTTTAAGACCACCTAGGCCTGGGTATCTGTAGCTTCCCCAAACAGTATTAAGTCATCGACGAAGAATAGATGGGAGATGAAAGGTCCCATCTTGCGCCACTTAAAAGGTTTCCAAACACCTTGGTGGACTGACTGAGTGATAAGATGACCCAATCGCCCCATGTAAAGCATAAGCAGGTAAGGTGACAATGGGTTACCCTGGCGGATACCCCTAATCGGGCGGAACGGAAGAGTCAGCTTGCCATGCCACATGACTTGCATAGAGACCGTAGTAATACACTTCCTGATGACCCTCAGGAGCTGAGGGGGGAGGCCAATGTCGATGAGGGTCTCATGTATAAAGTCCCAACTTAATCTATCATAAGCTTTTTCCAGGTCAACTTTGATGGAAAAATAGCCGGTGTGCCCTTTCTTTAGCATCGAGTGAATGATTTCCTGGGCAATAATAATGTTGTCCGTGATATGTCGACCTGGGATAAAACTGCACTACATCGATGCCACTAGGCCATGGAGATGTAGTTTCAGTTGATTCACAATCACCATTGAAATAAGTTTGTACAGCACTGAGCAGAGGTTGATAGATTGAAATTGCGTAACAGACTGAGGGGAGGCTACTTTCGAATAAAAACGAGAATGGTTTGGTTCAGATATGGATCCGGGGTGTCAGTGGTAAAAATGGTCTAAATAAAATGCACCACCCGGTCACCAACCGTTCCCCATTGGGTCTGGAAAAATAAGGCCAGAAATCCATCAATCCCTGACGCTTTATAAGGGTGCATAGAGAAAGTCAAAGTTTTGATCTCGGAAGCATGTAACGGGGCTTGAAGCGCCTGATATTGCTCCACGATAAGTGCCGAAAAGGAGTTGATACATGAAATCCAGGATAGAGGCCCCTCTTCTGCTATGTAAACGTGCTCAAAATAATCCTGGATCAAGCTAGATAATTGACTATCCTCCGTGACTTCGGTCCTGTATTGATCGACTAGCCTCGTGATCTGTAATTTCCGGCTCTTGGTCATAGTAACCGTGTGATAATATTTGGTGTTGCAATCACCCTGGGACAACCAGTCACATCTGGCCTGTTGATGCCAATAAAGTTCCTCCTCACTCAGCACCTGGACCAATTCCTCGCTCAGTCTTGTTTCCAAGGCCAAAATGGACTCCAAATATTGTTGCTGCAGTGTGCGTTGAATTTCCTCCAACTGAGCGAGTAGCCATTTCTTGCGGTGGAAGATGTTACCAAATTCGACTTAATTCCAGTGCATGAGGTGAGTGGAAAACAAAGAAAGTGCCTAACTAAATGACTCTGCTAGAGGGAGCCACTTATCCGCGACAACTTGTTGAAACGTCTCATGGGCTAATCACGCCGTCTGGAAACGAAATCTAGGCGTTCCTCGGGCCTCCTGGTGAACACGGTCAAAGTGAAGCAACATTGGACGATGGTCAGAACCTAGGTAGGGTAAATGGTGATTACGAGTAGTAGGGAAATGTTCCAACCAGGACGACGAGCTGAACATCCGATCCAGACGCGCTTGGATGTTGCCCCACTGCCAGGTAAACCGTGACCCAACGTACCCCAAATCACACTAGCCACTCTCATGGACCCAATCTTGGAAGTCCTTACTTACTGCAGGTGCTGAAGGAGATCCGCTACGTTTGTCAGTGGCCGATAGTTTCGCGCTAAAATCCCCGCCTGCAAGCCAAGGATAGTGACTGATTTGGCCGATCCGCCACAAAATGTGCCAAAGAAACTGTTGGTGTTGTTTTTGGGGGTTGGCATAATTAACCGACATTTCAAAAGTAACGGAACCATAAATAATTTTGGTATGAATGATTTGGCAATGAGCTAGAACGATGGACACATCAAAATCTTGTTTCCATAACAGCCAAATCCCCCCAGAGAAACCTTCGGCCTCAACTCGAAAAGAGAAATCAAAACCCAACGAGTTGATGACTGCATGAGCTCGACTGCCGCTAATTCGCGTTTCCACTAGTGCCAAAATTCCTGGGCGATAGTGCCTCAGATAATTCTTCAAAATAGTTTGGAACCGATTCCCTCCTGCCCCTTGACAGTTTCAAATAAGAATGGACATAAATACTTTAAAGAGGGAAAGGCTCCTAAGACTGAGTAGTATCCATGAAAGCCTCGAGCGTCAGTGGACTATCGTCTGGCTTGGACTGTGGAATTATCCCTCCGAGCGACTCCAGTTCATTCGAGATATCTGGTGGACTATCTTCGGTTATCATTTGATCGAGCGATCGGGATGGAGGGAGAATAAAATCCTCCTGTTTGGGCCCACGAGAAGACGAGGGCCCCTCCAGTACGTCCATGGGTTGATCGGGTTGGTCCTGTACCCCTGCCTCGGAGACTGACCTAACACATATGACTTCGTAGTGGGAACTAAGGGTAACGGTTTTGTGGGTATCGTTTAGGGTTGGTTGTAGTTGGGCTGACTGGGCTTAGGCTGATGTGTGGGTGGCTTTAGGAGTCTGGCCCACAGAGGGTTGGACTGGACATACTAGGGCCTTTTTAGGCCCTCCATGCTGCCTCCTCCCTTGGCCCTCTTTGGCGGGCTTGAGACCGCCTGCTCGCGACTTGGTTTGTTCCAAGTATGCATCCAAGTTAAGCGGAGGCTGATGATTAGGATCGAACAAAGGGGTCAGCTGCCTACGCGAATCATCTGGGTTTTCCTCACTTCGTTTCTCAGCTGTCAGAACGGTAAACCTAGAGCCGCCCATCCTGAGGTTATCGTTGGGTGACCGTTGCTGTCGCAGAGGCTGGCAAGCGTTAGAGGGGTGAGGAGTGGATCTTTGTACTATTGTCCAGGGCCCATAGCCATTAGAGTTCCCACCTGGGGATGGGTCGGTGTTGGTGTTGCCCCCGACCGTCGAGCCTTCCGTCGCTCCCACTGCGTTCGAAGACACGACGGTTGGGTGGTTACTCTAAGGTGGACCACGCGAAGAACAGAGCCCCTCCTCATATCCCACCATACCGCATCTGAGGCAGACTTGGCTCAACCCCTCATATGCAATGCGTATCGTCTCACCGTCCAGCTCCACTAACACCCTTAGAGGTATAGTTATGTCTATAGCGACGGCAACCCTAGCAAACTTTCCCCTTTGTGCTGATTTTGTGGTCTCGTCTAGTCTATTTTAATTGTTTGACCCACCAGATTTCTAGGGGCGGATAGGATCCTAGGATGATAACGAGCAATGGGGAGCTCCGGGAAGCGAACCCATACCACAGTGCTGGTCACTTGTCTGCACGACGGTCAAAAGCTGGGTGTCCACTACTGAACGGAGAGAGCGTGTTCAAAGATCACCCACTGCCCATTGGTCAAGGCATTCAAATAATCGGCCTCCTCGATGAAATTAATCAAGAAAAAATCATAGTCGAGGTCTACAATCTTCATTGGTCCCTGAGTTCACCACATAAAAGTCAAACAATTGCACAGGAGGCAGTACCCAATGCGGCGTCCCAGGAGTTTCACTACCACAGCTTGTTCCCATTTCTGGTCTAATTTTGCTTTGAGAGTTTGGGAAAGGGCAATGCCCACGCTGC
The DNA here is from genome assembly GCA_027563915.1 of Erythroxylum rotundifolium. Taxonomy (NCBI): domain Eukaryota; kingdom Viridiplantae; phylum Streptophyta; class Magnoliopsida; order Malpighiales; family Erythroxylaceae; genus Erythroxylum; species Erythroxylum rotundifolium. Next base: position 4,252,166 of record JAOSBO010000210.1, on the reverse strand, counting down.
TCTCCTCGGTTAGGATGCGGATATCCCCCTCCTCAATGTCTATGGGTTCCTCGTCCGGCAGTGCGAGGACTTCGTCCGCAAGGTTGCCCAGGGATCCCCCTAGTACTGCACTATAAGTGGGTTGAGGATGGGAAGAAGGGTCCTCCTCCTGCCGCCATATCCTTACTTTTTTTGCAAGATGGCCTGCAGGTTCTGGGTCCTTTGGATTAATCGTGCCATTTGCCGAGTAGGTGTTGTCCAAATTCTTGTTGTGATGCATGCTGATGAACAGGAGGTATGAGTGCTGGTTTGGA
>JAOSBO010000210.1:4224166-4238517 GCA_027563915.1 Erythroxylum rotundifolium | reverse complement strand
TATAAAATTATTCTAAAATTTTTACAGAAGTCGATGAATAAGGAATAAATTAATATTATCCATATATGCCTACACATGTTAAAATGCTTTTTCTCCATAAATTACTTAAGTTTGGGGAGATAATTAACTAACTTAAGATTTGTATTTAACAACACTCAAAAGGGGAATGAATTGAGTGTTTACAAAATGTAATAATTTTTCTAATCAATGTACTCGATCAATATCAATCTATATAAATAAATAAGAAGAAATCTCTTAATATAAATTAATCAAACAATCATTTAAAACATGTGAGGAAGAGAAAATGCAAACCGTTTTATAGTGGATCGACAAACAACCTTAACCTATGTTTATTCTTAAAACTCTTTTTACAATTCAAGTATAATTCTTTTTTCAAAGTGAAGAGTAATATTTGTACAATCTTTCTCTGACAAAGAAGATCTCTTTTTATAATCTTCTTCTAATGTGAAGAGAAATCTTAATTCTACTTGGAACACTCTCAAGTATAATATCCAATTCATCCCAATAAAAGATTACGATTTAAAAATATTTCACTTATTCACTTGGATAACTTAAAATGAATCACTCACATAAATATATGACAATAATACATGACTGAAAATCTCTTTAAAATGTGTATGTACAACTTTCAAAAACTTTATTATGCTAAACTCAATGAGCAAGTATATATTTATAGTGTTTTAGGATCTAAATAATATTTCGAGTCAAAAACTAGTCGTTACAATGGTTATATATGACATATTAATCGATTAGTATAATATACTAGTCGACCAATATGCATTTACAGATATGGCACATTGGTCAACCAATATATCAATCGATGTTATAACAAACTCACGATACATCAAACTTAACAACTTTAGGTCCTGTTTGGTTCCACTTTTTTTTTTACTGTTTTTAGTTGTGGTTTTTATGAAAAGTAAAACTTCATAATAAAACATGTTTGGCTCGCTATCGTTACGTTGTGATGTTTTAAAAAATAAAAAAACTGCAATCATTTTAGGGAAACAGAAAAATTACGTTTTCGTAATATATGACAACAGGTTTTTCTAAACTCTAAAATAGTTGCGTCGACTTTACTTCAGGTTTAACAGGTTCTTCTGGCCCCTCTCGCGCCGCAGGTTTGTGTTACTTTTGTTGCTTATTACTGTGCTTACTATGTTCCTACGATTTCTCGATGTATTTTTCTATGCTTACTTTCACATCTGCTTGGGACTTCTCCACGTATATATTGCGTTACTTGTTTCTGCTATTTCTTTGGTTGCTTTACATGTTTGTGTTTTGGTACATGTGGAGCATGAAGTCGTTGACACTGGAGAGAAGGAGCATAGGTTATCGTCATTTCAGCAGGAGGTTATCGTCTTGCTTCTCTCACTGCAACCGGTGATCGTCGATATGTTTGCAAGGATTCCAGTTCCTCAACTGCAAAACAAACAGATATATATTATCATGTCAACAGTGTGAAATATAAGGAGTCGATCTATCCAGAACGAAAACCCACTGCACCTCGACGTTCATAAGGGAAGAATTGGACGCGGCTTCCAGCATCGACTTTTATACCTTAGCTTTGAAAGACTGAACTAGCGGGCGAAACCACCGAGACGCAAAACCACTGGCATTCCAAAGAAGAGCTATAATGGGTCAAGCTCACCGTCGCATGCTGCTATAGATATTGGGAAATTAGGGAATAAAGATAAACCTTAGGTGTATGTTGTCGGTAGGGTTAATCGTAAAAACAAAAAGAAAACCTTAAAGAGGTAGGAGATGATCACTAATTGGTGTAACACTTACAAGAAGGGTTAGTAAGGGAGAAAGAGGATTGTGACCTCTGATGATGAAGATGAATAGTATGCTTTGACATTGATGCCTGTTAGGCTAAGTTTCTTTCATCTTCTTGTTTAGGATCCTGTACTCCACTTGCTTTGGGAGTAGCTTCTGATGCAATTGAAGAACTATCAACTTTGCCAATTTGTCTAGCATTCTTGGGACTTGAAATTTTAAGATGCCTGGGTTAGACGGTTTTTTTTTTCAGGTATAGTATTGGAAATCACCCCTGTTGAGAGAAGCAAGACGTCTGATTTTGTATCTGCCTTAATGTCTGATTTTGGTGTCTCTTTATTCTTGGAATCTACCTTAGACGTTTGATTTTGGTGTTTCTTTATTCTTGGAATCAGTGGCAACCGAGAGAAGCAAGACGATAACCCATGCTAATTCTATAGGTTGCTCTAGTTTAATTATATATTGCTATTTAAAGAGGGTTGTTGATTTGACCATTTGCTTATATTATGAATTTGCTTAAATTTACATATTTATTTTTATGCTACAGAATCAAATTCACATTTTTATTTTTGTTAAATTATTTCCATACACTTGATGAAATTTAGCATTTTATATAGTTGTCTCATGTTTATTTTGAATCATGTTTATCATCTAATACTTTGTACAAATTGTTATAATTCATGTTACTTATATATGATTACATTTAGTGATGGAAGGTTTGAACAATATGAACGATTCCAATGATTGAAAGGAAATAAATGAAAAAAAATGGGGTATGGAATGATACTATAGAGATGTATTTAATCTTCTTGATGGTTGATGAAGTGAAGAAGGGAAATCGAACGACTACTACCTTTTCCAAATTTGGTTGGAAGAATATTAAGGCAGGGTTTCAAACAAAATTCAATAAGGAGTATACTGATATTCAATTGAAGAATAAATATAATGGATTAAGGGCTAGATTGAAAAATTTCAGGAACTTACTGAAAGAAACAAGAATCGGCTACAACTCCGTTACTGGTGAAGTTAATGCTTCAAGTGAATGTTGGGAAAATCTATTTAAGGTAAAATATGTCCTTTTTTATTAATATATCATATTATATAATATTTATTCTCGCATTCATTTTTATCATTATAGGTGCATAAAATGGCTCACAGATTCAGGAAAAAAGGATGTAAGGAATTTTCATACTTGTGTCATATTTTTGGAGATACTACTGCAATTGGTGTTCATGCACATCCATCTATTAAATCTCCATCGAATAGTACAGAAGAGGAACATGAAAATCATGTTGATGAATATTACTTGTATAATGAAAATGAAGATCAAGATATAAGTTCTATGTCTAAGAGAAAGAAATCTCCAAAGAATAAGAAGGCAAAGAAGACACATTCTAACGTTCTAGAAGAAGTCTTGGTTACACTTGGTGAACAATCAAAAAGGAAGAATGATTTACTTGCAAAAAAATTGAGTGAAACATCATCCATCGCAGAGAGTAGATCTCAAGAGTGTAACCTAATGATGGAATGTATGAAGTCCTTAGATGAATTGGGTGTTGACGATGTGCAATATGGAAAAGCTATAAAGGCTTTACATGATTCTCCACTTTATAGGGATATTTTTATGAAGATGACAGATACAAGGAAGTTGCATTGGATTATGTCGCTTTAGTTATATTTTCATGTTATTGCATATCGAATTCTTATTAATTTGACATTTTTATTTTAAACATTATTCTATTGTTTGAACATTTTAAGTTTGTGATTTTTATGAATATTTGACTTAATGTATGAATATTTATCTACATTCGGTTAGACTTTTTGATTGAATGTTTTATTAATTATTTAATGTTGCTATTGTAGATACATGAATTTCTTATCAGATTTCGAATCAGATTCTGCTGATGAACATAAGAAGGTAATCATTATTTCTCTAGCTGGAGGAGAGAACAAATATTTTCATTTACAAAAACAACCATGCAAAACTTCTGCTCTACCAGGTCATGATTGGATAATAAAACTTTTGAACGGGAATCCTACAAGGATTTTTGAACACTTAAGAATGAGGAAGATAACATTCTTGAGCTTATGTGATGAGTTAAAGAGTTTAGGAGGCTTAAAGGCAACCAGTCATTTGATTGTGGAGGAATAAGTAGCAATTTTCTTGATGACTATAGGGCATAGTGAGACAACTAGAGTCAATGCAGAACGCTTTCAACATTCGACCTGGACAATTTCGAAGTACTTTCGTAAAGTCTTATATGTAGTTAATCGTCTTGCAAAAAGATTCATTACTTCACCATCTTTCACTAATACACCTCCTGATATTCAGCATAATTCAAAATTCTTTCCATATTTTAGGTACATTTATATATTTCATTACTATTTTAATTATGTTCTTATGATTAATAATTATTTTAATATATATTTTAACTTTTAGGATTGTGTAGGAGCAATAGATGGTACACATATTGATACACGTATTCCGATCGATGAACAAATACCATACAGGGGCAAAAGAATTAATCCAACCTAAAATATTATGTGTTTTTGCTTATTTGACATGCGTTTTATGTATGTAATAGCTAAATGGGAAGGAACTGCAAAATGACTCTCGAATTCTTTTAGAAACAGTGACAAATCCAGCAAATCAATTTTTTATGCCTCCACAAGGTAATATATTCTTTTAAATAAACATAATATTTAATATTTTAATATTCATTTTAATATTTTTTATTAATATTATGTTCTTTATATGTTAGGCAAGTACTATTTGGTTGATTCGGGATACACTAATATGCCCAGATTTCTTTCACCATACCGAGGTGAAAGATATCATTTGCGAGAGTATAGAGGTAGAGGAAGACCTCAAGGTCCACAGGAATTGTTTAACTACAGGCATTCTGCGTTGAGAAATGTTATTGAAAGATGTTTTGGCATTCTAAAAGCAAGATCCCCTATACTTAAAAACATTCCGAGTTATGATATGAAGAAACAAAAATACATCGTTATTGCTTGTTGTGTTATACACAACTATATTAGAATGTTTGGACAAACCGATGAATTATTTGAAAGCTGTACTGAAAATGAAGAACAAATTAGGGAAAGTGAAAATGAAAATGCAAGTTCTCAAGTGGAGTATAATATTACTCCAGCACAACTTCGAGGTATGTTTTGGAGGCGAGAGGAAATTGCTAGACAAATGTGGAGTGATTATATTATTTCTAATTGATTTATGTTTCTTTTTGTAAATAATATTACTGTTATGTTTTCAAGAATTATAGTATGATGGACTTATTTTATTGATTAGAATGATTTAATAGAATTTCTAATTTATGTAATTTTATTATTTACAATTTATGTGTAATTTTTAATAATATTTGATTTGTATATATTTAAATTTTAGCTATAATGATAATTAATTAATTTAAAAAATAATGTATTATATTATAATTATTACATATAAGAGTATAATTAAAAAAATAGAAACAGGATGATAAAACCAAATATGTATTTGTTTTTAGTTGTTTATTACAACTTTCAACCAAACAGGTTTTTATTTTCAGTTTTTATATTACAAATCTCAACCAAACATGTTTTCGTTTTTTTTAAGGAAAAAACAGAAACAAAAAATAGGAAACAGAAACCAAAAACAACAACAGAAAAACAGACGTAGAACCAAACGGCTCCTTAACTTTTAACATGTTGTAAATAAGCCCTTATGTCATCAAATTTTCAAATTAAGCTTTCTAAATGTCCAATAAATCTATAAATCATATCTAATCACCTCTAAGGCATTAGAACACATTAACTCAGCCACCAGGGCCATATCCATCCAATGGACTTGGTTTTACCCATTTAAAAGCTTATATGTCAACAATCTCCAAGATTTCGCATATCAATGAACTTTAAGTTCATGTAAGAGCATATAACATTCAATCACTACAAAAAAATCATACAATCTGTGACATTTTATTGATAAAATGTCGGGAATTGTACAGACTTTTCGTGACATTTTAAAAACGTAAAAAAAGTTTGAATTTTTCACGACATTGTGGAAACATCATAAATTTGTGACACTTTCCACAACATTTTATAAATAAACGCCGCAGAATAGAAACTGTGTCATTTTGTTGAAGAAAACATCGTACAAGGGTAAGCTAAAACATTTTGAAAATCCAATTTTTATTAAAACCACATCAACGCAGGAGCAAAACGTTCTAAAAATCCAATTTTTATTAAAAACACATCAACCTAAAAACTTTTATGGCCTACAATTGTTTTATGAATGGGATTTTTGAAACCCATAGCTTCTACGCACACTTTCTCATTTTTGAAACCCATAATATTTGAACATTCAGTTTTATGGATGCTGAATGTGCGATTGTGTTTTCTAGTTTTGAGAATTGTGTGTTGAATGGAGATGTATTGTCGAGAAGGCTCGATGATTCTGTAAGTTAGGTTTGAGAAACCCGTCAAAGTTCTGGTTGCGATTTTTTGTGTTGCTTGCGTGTCCGTGATTTTTTGATTTTTTATGGCTGTTGGGTAAAGGTGTTGTGTTTTATTTGGCTAATAGCAATTGTGTTTTTTAGTTGAAGTGAAGTGAAGAAATGAGCAATATCTTTAGGACCTTCCAAAAACTGCGTGCAGAAAACGCTTCAAAACGTGGAGACTAATGGAAACGAGAGAAGATTTGGGGTTGATTATTTCACTCTTGCCATTGCTAATTCAATCTTCAAACGTGTTTTGGTTGTCTCATGCTGTGGAATTGCTTAGAGTACTCTCGAAAGGACTCGTCTTTTCCAATGTTAACACTGGAGAAACCTTGTTCGTTGCCATTTCCAATCTTAGGAGCTCAATCCCAACCCTCCCTGCCAATCCTCTCACCCCTTTTTCTCATGAAGGTTATGCCCTCTTCTTCGACGAGGTATGTAAACATGCAGTTCTTTTTTTGTTCTTTTTTTAGGATTGAATAAGAGTAATTAGTTGGAGGATTTTCCAGTATTTTTTCATGCAAATTTTTTGAAGAATTATTTGTTTGAGTTGAAGAAGCATATGCACGTGATTGTTTATTCAGTTGATTTCTAGAGCCAAGTCAGCAAAATGGTTTGGAGAAGTTTTACCTTCATTAGCTAATTTGCTCTTACACTTTCCTTCACTATTAGAGGTTCATTATCAATATGTAGATGACCTTTTTCATTATGCTAAAATTGGTCAGAGAGTAGGTCTTCGGTTATTGCCTTCACAAAAAGTTGGCATGGTGTTACTTAGTCAGGTTTGTAATATGTAGTTACGTTTGGGTTGGACAAGTAGATCATTTAATGGAAAGTCATGAACTTGTGGTTGCCCTATTTTCTTTTTCTCGTAATAACCACTATTTCTGTGAAGGTTCTTGAACACATATTTTTTATCTTTTGTTTATAATTTTGGTAATGGCATTTTTTTTAGTTGAGATGTCTACCTCAGGTGCTTTGGAATACTTAGATAGCTTAGTGTATAAGGCAAGAAATAGAAGTACTTCTCATACACTATAGTCTAGGAACATGCCAGAAGAGAACCAAAATATTTGAAATCCCTGACTGAAAACAATGTGAAGCAGCTTGCAGTGACATTTCAATACATTTGATAATTGTTCCTAACTTGTGTACGATCTTATACTTGTAACCATGTTCAGATGCACGTAAATATGTCCTAGTCTTTAGGATTAGTGGATCTATCTACTTGGTTTTAGCATATATGTTATGTTTTTGTGAAGTCTCTAATAGTAACCTTCCTTGAGCATGTTAATTTCCTTTCTTTGCTTAACATTTAACTTTTCAAGTCTCTGTTCCCAAGCTCTCCATCCTTGTTCCTCTTTTCTGATTTAAGAATATATGCAGTTTGGTGGTTGACATTATTATTCATATGTTTATTTTTTATTTTTTGTATTTGTAGCATATGGTTCATTTAGACTTATAGAAGTCTTTACAGACAAGCTAATTTCATGTGGTCAACATATAAAATTCTATGAAGTAAAATTCAGAAAAGTTTTAACTTTGAGTTTTTTTTTAGGGAAATGAAAAATCTTTTTAAAGATGGCTTGGCCATGAGCTAGAAATAAAGGTGAATGTGCATAGGGTGAATGTGACCAACAAAATTTCCCTAAGCAGTCAAATCTTAGATATGTAACACAAGTGTCTCTGCAAAGCAGTCCAGGAATTAGGAGTGGAGTTATGGGGATTGGGGATCAAGGGCTAAATGATGGTTTAATGCCAAGTGGAGCTATGGTAATGTATGTGTTCTGTTGCACTGTGCCTTGACCATATATGTCTTCTTATCGGAAAAAGCTATTCCTGTATGAAAAACTAACATCAGGCACCACCTTAACCTCGATACCTTATTGCATTTTCAGTTAAAAATTGCAAAAAAGAAAATGAATATGAAAAGAAGAGTAGCCATGAACTATAATGTCTGGTATTGATCTTAAACCATTATGTCAAAGCTTTTCTAAACTAAAGCCTTATCAATGAAATGCAAGACTTCGGTTGGTATAGGAATTTATAACGTCTCAAAATGTGTTAAAATGTTCTCAAAATCTAGTTTTTGGACTTGCTACAGGCGTATGCCACAGAATTGGAAGCAGAAGTTGCAAAGCTAAAGGAGGAAAACAAAGAATTACTAAAGAAACAGGTAAGTTATGTGTATTCACTTATCATTTGTTCACTCCACGATCCATCCATCACTAGAACACAAAACCAAATTATAAACCCGAATCAAACGATTAATCATATCATTAATTCAAGTTATTTCTTATAGGTGGAAATCATTGAGATGCAGAAAACTTAGGTGCATTTTGCTTTTTTTTAACTTCTGTATGATGAGTGGTGACTAATTTTATCTCCTCCTTCTCCCAAAAATTGGCTAGTGTTTTACTTGTTTTCTGTACGAACCCTTCACAGGTTTACTATCTTTTGAGGCAATTCTTTGAAAGATAGTTTCTACCTTCACATTACAAGATGAAGGAATTCAGGTCTTGAATATAAATTTTCTGTTTTCATTTAACATGTCCACAATATTCATAGTTCATTTCTTCAAATGTAATCAAAATTTGAAGAAACATTAAGGTCAAGAAAGTTAATTGGAGACTTAGTCCCTTGATATAATACATAGATGTTTCCTTTTGTTTGGATATTATACAGTCTGACAATAGCCTTATACACGATGAACAGTAACTGTGAGTAATGTCTTTAATAGACACTAATTACATACATAGTTCTAAAATCTTGCAAGATATAGGATTCCTTCCTTCACTTTTAAATAATTAGCGGAATTTGATTTTAGTTTTCATTACAGGCCATGGAGAACATGAACATGTAGCAAGGATCTAAAAAACGGTGCTTGTGATGGACTCAGACTAGTCCATAGTGAAGTTGAGACACACTCATGCGGTAGACAAAAGTGCGGTGTACATATATCCTATAGGAACACGTTTTCTTCCTTAGATTAAGAACATGAGAATTTGTAGCTGAAAGTGATGGGAGTTCTTTTATAGTTCGTCTACTTTGTTTCTGTTTAGGAAGCAAATGTCTTACTTCTATTAAGGTAGCTACCATGAGAGTTTTGTTACAAACTAACATCTTTTTGTGTTTGTAGTTAATTTCTATGTAAATTTTCAGTTGTAATCACATTATTATACATTCCATTGGTGTATTATGACATGTTTGCAAATTGCAATTAAATAATAAATTGTTTGCACGTATGAAATTCTTGTGATACATGAAAAATTATTAAAATTAATGATATGCTAAAAAAATTAAAGAATTAAATAAATAATATTGAATAGTTATTAAACAAATAAGATTTAAAAAAATTATTTAAAAAATAATTATTAAATTAAAATTATTTTCAAAAAATGAAAAAATAATAATTAAAAGAAAAACGTCATGGAATGCTTTCCGTGATGTTTCAAAAAGCGTCGTGGAATGCTTTCCAGAATGTTTCCAAAAACGTCGCGAAATATGACTTTCCATGACGTTTCCAAAAATGTTACAAAATGTCACACATTTCACTATGTTTTTGAAAACGTCGCGGAATGTCCAATCTTTCAGTGACTTTTACAAAAATGTCGTGGAATGTTAGTATTTTCTGTGACGTTTTCAAAAAACGTCACAGAATGTCAATGTTTTCTGCAACGTTTTTTCAAAAATGTCGCAGAAACCTTTTGCCTACACCACATTCCATGATGATTTTTGTGACATTTTTTAAAATGTCGCAGATGGTATTTTGTGACTTTTTTGAGATTCTGTGATGATTTTAAACGTCGCCAATAGTGTTGTTTTCTTGTAGTATATATCACTGGTGTATATACCGAAAGGGTTCAAATATATTTTTGAACTCATATACAACCATATATATGTCAATATACAATAGTATCTCCAGATATTGACCAATATAAAAGGGCTTAGAAAATCTAACGTTACAAAATGAGTAAATATGGTGATGAAGTATATCAAGGGATTTTATCATAGCTGAATAATATAGCCATACAAATAGAATATGTAGATATATCATCATTCCATAAGAGAGATGTTGATCCTAATATAGTACAAGTGGATGAAATACAAGCCAATCTTGTTGTAGAAAGAGATAAAGATTATATTGAGGATGAATTATATGACAATGGTGATACTTAGACCAAATATAATAGTGATGAAGAGTCGAATCTCAATATAATTAATGATGATGATTTTCAAAATCTTGATCATGACAGATGAAGGTAATAAAAATGTTGTTTATATTGTTTGAAATGTCATCTTGATGCTTGAGTTATGTTAATGAATATTGTTGATATTTCACTTGTGTTAATATGGAATGTTGATGTTTGACTTATGTTAATGTGGAATGTTGATGTTTGAGTTATGGTTATTCGTATTGTTGATGTTTGAGTTATGTTAATGCAAAATATTGTTGTTTGAGTTATGTTTATGCAGATTGTTGATATTTGAGTTATATTTTTTCACATTGTTGATATTTGAGTTATATTTTTGCATATTGTTGATATTTGAGTTGTATTAATGATGAATGTTGATGTTTAAGTTATGTTTATGCGAAAAGTTGATGTTTGACTTATGTTTTTGTAGATTGTTGATGTTTGAGTTATGTTTATGCGTATTATTGATTTTTTACTTCTGTTTATACATAATGTTGATACTTGAGTTACAGATATCCAATATAATGGCACCTTGTAGAAACAAAAAAAAAAAGGTTACAAGTGTCGAAGTCGTCCCTAGTGAACAACAACCACATCAATCAGATAATACTCAACATTAACCAAATAAATCAGATCCTAGCCAATAACAATGATTGACCTCATCTATTAATGAACCAAGTCAACAACATCCTCCATTTGCCTCAATTAGTATAGAGGGATTTGTAGGTTTTTTAATCATTAACACCTACAAATAAACTTATGCTCAAATATATATTTACATGTTCAATGCATATTTTCTCATCATTATTCATTTGTTTTCAGGTTCCAATACTGCTATAAGAAAAAGATGTAGAGGTATAACTAAAGGTTATGAGTTGCAATGAATGAATGCTGCAATAAAAAACAAGTTGTTTGTACATATTGATACCTCACAAGGTTGTCCAGTAGACAAGGTTTAATCGACAAAATTGTCTTGTGAGTTAGGGATAATTGCTAGAATTGAATCACATCACCTTAAGCATGCCAAACAATTGAAGGAAGTCAACTTGTTATAGAATGCTTTAGATAAAGTTTCGGTAAAATGTCAATTTATTTAGTTATATGCAATATTATTTTACTTTTTTAAAGATTAATTTCACTTTTATTTGTTATTCATAGATGAAGCTAAACATCGCCGATATCAACAAACTTGAGGCTTCAAACTATGTCACTTCATTTCTGAAACAAAAGACCAAGGATTGTCGTTATTGATTGCATAAATATTACAAATCTTTTTCTTTAGATGAGGAGACAAGGGAAAATGTTCTGGAACAGATTTCTCCAAAAAATTGGAACAATTTATGTGATTATTGGACCTCTCCTGATGTTCAGGTTTATTTTCTTTCTCTTCACATTTACTTCCATTAAACTTGTTACACAATTTAATGACTATTCCTTTTCTTTATTTAAGAAAAGAGTGAGAAAATCGAGATTAATAGGAAAAATGAAAATCCCTCACAACGAAGGCTCCAAATCATTTATAATCCTACGAAATAAATATGTAAGTTCTTTATTTAGAAATTATAATTATATCAATAAATACAATATTATTTATTATGTTATATTTTTTTATCCATACAATAGAGTCAGAAAGAACTACATGGAGAAGAATGTGATAAGATCACACACTATAAGGAAGGTAAAGGCTCAATATGTGAAGAAACACGTACAATAATTATGTAAGTATAAAAATTGTTTAAAATTTAAGTTTATTTATTTATGTAGCACTAAATAATAATATTTGAATTGACTATTGATTTTCTTTTTTAAAGTTTAGAATAAGATGTAAGAGTTGTTGCAAACATTAATGATTGATGAAAATGAGTCAAATGTAAATGACATTTACAATAAGGTGCTTGGTTTCATGATCCAGATATATTAAAGAGCTTGGGTTTGACCTAAGCTAGTTGTTTTATCCTCATCAAGACCAACATATGTTCAACGTCTTAAAAAGAAAAACAAGTCATTTAAAAAAAGGTGGCCAAGCATGAAAAGTATCTAAGAAAATAACTTGACCCGGATTATGTAAGCAGTGAAAATGAAGATGGGTTTGAGTGAATATTTTAATATTTGTAAAATGAAGACGGGTTTGAGTGAATATTTTAATATTTGTATTTTTTATTTTGAATAAAAATATTTTTGAAGTTGTAATTAAAATTTTGTACATGATCTAATTTAATAACATTTTATTTTAAATATATATTGCATCTAATTTTTATATATTTTCATTATATTTTTTAATAATAAATTAACAACAAAAATTGAAATATTATATACAACAATATTGATTAAAAATGTCGCAAATAATTATATTTAACATAATATAACATTTAGTTAAATATATATTAAAATTTTGACTACATTTTAGAAAACATAGCAAAAATTTTTTGGCTATGTTTTAAAAAATGTAAGTAAAAATTTTCTGTTACATTTCCAAAAATGTTGCTAATATTTTTTTGGCTAAGTTTACAAAAATGTAGTTAAAAAATTTTGACTACATTTTAGAAAACATAGCAAATAATGTCGTAGTGAAAAATTACTTGCAACGATTTTCAAAATCATCTCTAATACTTTCTTGCTATGAAGATGAAACGTAGGAAAATGTTTTAGCGATGAATATGAAAAAATGTCGCCTATATTTTTACCTACAGTGATTTGATGAAGATTCTCGCGTCGAATTTAAATCATTGCTAATAAAATATTTCCTAGTGAAAAAATATTTGCAACGAATTTTCAAATCGTCGCTAATACTTTCTTGCTACGAAAGTGAAGCATAGGAAAAATGTTTTAGTGACAAATATGAAAAACTGTCTCTAAATTCGAAGCCAAATCTTCTTAGGTAAAAGTATAGGTGACATTTTTTTACATTTTCGCTAGAATATTTTTCTTATGCTTCATCTTCGTAGCAAAAAAGGATTAACGACAATTTAAAAAATCATCGCCAATATTTTTTTCTTCAAAGGGAGATGATTTGAATACATTAAGCGACGGTCCCTTTTGTCGCTGTAAGTATGTTCTCTCTTAGTGTACCTAATTCCTTTTAAGTCTGAACTAGTAACCTTTCGTTCTTATTTTTTTCTTTGTATTCATGTTAACTTTTGTACATCAAAAAGCATAAAAACATCATTGGAATTTAACTTCATGATGCAAAATAGAATTTAATTCCAATAGGAAAGAATATTTGAAGTAATATAACTAACATTAGTCTCAAACGTCGAACCTAAGAACATTTATATTGGAAGGGTAAATAATACTTGCTCAATGGTTTTTAGGTTTGTTTTTTTTTGCGTACATTGTTGGGCCCCAAATTATTTATTTATTTATTCCTATTATTGATTTAATCGTTTTATTATCTTTAGAGTTGGGTTTCTAAATTTGCAAGTATGAATGGGGTAATGATATAGAAGTTGGAGTTCAAATAAAGAGTTAGAATTAAGTTAGCTTGAAGGAGTAAAGTCATAAAAGACAAAAGAAGGGTAAAATTGGGAGAACAAGATTAAGGAGGAGCATAATTGGAAGAAAAGGAGTTAAAATCTTATTAGGCTAGAAGAAAAAAGAGAAATGTCGTAGGAAACTTGGAAGAAAGAAAAATAAAAGAAGAGGAGGAGAAGAAGAATCGTAGGAAACTTGAAAGGGAGAAGAAAGAAGAAGAAAAGAAAGGAAAATCTACTGATTGGAGGTAAGTTTTCATCTTTCTTATGCTAGGTTCAAAAAGGAGATTAAAAAGGAGATTAAATAGAGGCTAGGGTTTATATTGGAAATGAAAGAAGAAAGAAGAGAAAGATGAACCCAACTGATTTTGGGATTTCTAAGTTAGGATTTC
>JAOSBO010000210.1:4173362-4187153 GCA_027563915.1 Erythroxylum rotundifolium | reverse complement strand
TTTTTGACATATAACTATTGTAAGATTTTGTAGTATGGAATTATAGGATCATAATACAAATTACTTTCATAATTTATTCTACGTGGACTTCTAGATGTTAAGGACCAAAATTTTTATCAAATATAATTATTTTATATTTGAATGTTATTAAATTGATATAACTGTTTTGATAGTTAAAACATTTACCAATAATCATATAGATCTCTATTTTATTCATAACGAGTATCTTTATCCATATTTTCTCTTCACTCGTGATGTGATTAATTGACTTGAATTATGTAATTATTATATTTGTTCAATAAATCGTATGATTAACATACAATTAAGGAGAGTATACTGATACATATCTGCTAGGAATATATGTCATCTAGACTAATAAATCGATTCTTGAGTAGATTTAGAATATTGTACCTTTGACTATTTATTGTCTCAATCATTATCTTAATTTTATTATATAAAAGCTTTATATTCCTACTACCTTCTACATAGGAGGTATGACTTTTTAATACATCATGACGTAAACTTGAATTTATAATGATTTTTTAATTCTCAATCTTTTAAATCATATTAACTTGCTTTTTTAGAATGTCTCATTGTAACCAATCATTCAAATTTTATGGTAACAGTTTAAAATAGCAACCACTAATCGATTATCTAAAATTAGAATATAAATAAAGACGGTATTTTAGTTTGAAGTCCAACTTGACTCTAGGATTTTAGTACAATATATAAGTTAAAGATATGACTTACATTATCCTTATCAGTCTTTTTTGCATACATGATACGATTTATGTGTTACAATATTAACTTTCTTTAGCACAATGTATGTTTTATTTTATAATATTGTAGATGATAGTTCTAGAATACATAATACCTAACTTGAGTTTACTTGTTTATTCATTCAATCTACCTTTTAGAATTCACATATGTTAAAGATAGAATTGGTGAACACATTATTTCCTTGGGTTATATCTTTACTAATAACTCCTTTTATCTTTTAATATAATTATCTTTAAAATTAAACTTTTAATCCTTGAGCTCTAGTTTGTTTATTTCATCTCTATTTTACAAAATGATAGAGGCGATTGTATGGAAGATATCTTGCATTTGTTTGACATACTTCTTATATATAGAACCAAATGATTTATACTTACTTAAACATTCTTTCAAGACTTGAACATTCAACGTGAAATTAAGTATGCTTGTATTTCCAAAATTGAATTTTTATTTAAAATTCATTCTAGAAATTTAAATTTAATACTCAATTAAACATATATTACATCGTATATTAAATGAAAAATAAAGCATCATCATTGATAATAAGTATTTTGGATATTCACGTAGAGGAAATAAACTAAAAATTAAATTTAAATCCTAGCCTACATTGAAAATGCATATTTAAGAATCAACTTCGTTATAGTATTTATAATCACTTGTAGGAATATGCTTTACATTCACTTCGCTTATTATGTCCTTAATATAATTATACTTGACATCTGTGCATTTGATTTTGTAATAATACTTAGATTCCCCAGGTATACTTGAAATATTCTTTTTATTGGTCCCAATGCTTTTGTTCAGTATTTGATTGATATCTACTAATTATTCCAACAACAAAGCATATATCTAGTCTTGTTCACAACATAGTGTATGTGAGATTATTGATTCCACTAGATTGAAGAACCTTTTTTTGATCTCTTCCTTTTTTTTATGACACATGAGAACATGTCTATTTAAGTGCTTAAATTTAAAAATAGGCGTGATAGAATGATTTACGATTCTACATATGAAATTGTGCAAGTATCTATTTGATATATATGTGTATGTCTATAACTAATATGATATTTTAATAACTAATTTGATAGGTACCTAGTTAAGTACATATATGACTATCAATAATGCATCACCTTTATAGATAATATGTAAATTTATTTATGTCAAACATATGCCTATCTTTTTAAAGAAAGTTCTATTTTTCCTGTTTGCAACACCATTTTCATAAGTAGCTATGAAATATACTAGTGAATTAATTGTTATGATTTAATGGCTATTTATCCCTTACTAAATGATTTTTATGTTATTTTGCCTATTAAACCATGTTCATAAGTAGCCAATTCTACTTTATTTATATTTCTCAAAAGACCTTATTTGTCTAATTGATTTATTTATTCTTGTCTAATTAATATCAAAAAGTCTATTATGCCATAAATTAGAATTGATATCATAAATATTAGATGACGTGATTAAAGAAAAACTTTTTTTTGTTTGACAAATAACATCCAATACCATGAAATCATTCATTATAAAACCATAACCGTAATTTGTATGGAAGTCCTTACCCAAATGTTGAAGTAAAATGTTTCTAAGGACTCCAAATTTAGATTCCATGCTAAATGCAATAAGCTCTCTCAAACAAATTTATGTTTTGCAAATGACCTTATTCCCTTATGCAAGGCTAATGTCCATTCAGTCTCTCTCCTGATGAATACACTCGGGTTTTTCAAGGAAATGTCGGGGCTAGGTATTAACCTTCAAAAGAGTTTTTTCATTCTTTCCAAAAGTGCATCTTATCTTGCAAGTACCTTGTCTATAGCTATGAGAATGGAAGCCAAGGAACCTCCTCTTCATTATCTAGGAATCCCTATTCAATTTAGGCGACTAAGGTTCTGTGAATGTTTACCACTAATTGAAAAAATTCGGAAACGTTTGGGCTCATGGACAAATAGATCCCTATCCTATGGAGGGAAAATCCAGCTTTTGAAATCAATCATTCTGTCATTGCAAACCTACTGGTGCTCCTATCTCTTCCTTTCAAAGGGGCTTGTCAAAACAATTGAAAAACTTATGAAGCAGTTTCCATAGGGGAAAGGTATGGGGTGCGATGTATAGCAAAAGTCAGCTAGAAGATTGTTTGTAAGCCGAAGGAAGGAGGTGGTTTAGTCTAGAATCTATTTATCAGAGAAAACAAGCTTCTTATGACCAAATGGATCTGGAGAATTCTAGGTGAAAAGCAATTTTTGTGGATTAAATAGGTCCACATCTATATGTTAAAAGGTGAGAGCCTTTGGGTACTAAAGACTAAGCATATCTATTCTTGGTTCTTTAACCAAATCCTAAGATTGAGGGTAGAAAGTCAGCAAAATGTTACTTGTCAAATAGGGAATGGTGAACATATCTCTTTTTTGTATGACAATCGGATAGGGCAAGGTGCCTTAATCCATAATCATTTAGCTATATCTCTATTGGAGAAAACAAAGCTATATGAAGTGGTCAGTAATGGAACTTGGCTTTTAACATCAGAGGAGATGAGAATTTTGTCTATTCAGCAATTTAGAATCTCTGGAGGAAGTGACATTTATCTATGGCATAGGATCCCAACATCAGAAATATCGTTGAGGAAAGTTAGGAAGCTGATGGAGGGGATGGTAACCAGAGTTGCATGGTCTTCCTTAATTTGGAATAAGTTTCTTAGGCCAAATGCTAGTTTTCTTCTCTGGTTAGTCATATTGGGCAGACTCAATACTATGACTCAGTTGAGGTTCCTATCCTTATCTAAGATTTGTATCCTATGCAATATAGAGGACGAAGCTAATGAACACCTCTTCTTTGAGTGTGTATACACTAAGGAACTGTGGACAAAAATCTCAAGTATGTGCCTTCCTGGATATAAGTATAACAGAATCTTTGACATTCTACTACACCTACCTCGTATGCACTTCTCAAAAAGTGACAAGGATATCTTTATGATCTCGGTAGCTACATGTGCACAGACAGTTTGGAAGGGGAGGAATAACAGATGGTTTAAGGGGGAGACTATCTCTATAACCTCTCTTATAAACCTCATAATAGCTAGCATTGGAGAACAACTGCTTACTCAACAGTTGAACCTTCACTTCAGTAGGGGTATAGCTCTCACTTGGAGACTATAACTTTACTGCGCCTAAAGTACACTATCATATAAGTATACACAGTCAATCAACCTAACACAATCAAGCTTTTCCAGTAATCCCTATCATTCAGACCGAGTTCACTTCAAATCAGTTCAGAAGGTTTCATGCATAGCCAGTTCTCAATCAGTCTAGTGCAGGTCAAAAAGGGACAAAGCTTTTAATAAAAGTTGCGGCTCTTACCTGTGGGGACATGCCAGAATTTCCTCAATACTCTTCTTTTGGTCCATACACGAGATGGTTCACTGTTGATCTAATGTCCTGAACTTATTAATCGAGTAGAACACATAGATAACATTAAAGGGGGAAGATTAACCTTACCTCAAAAATGATCTACCCTTCTGAAGTCTCACCGTTGCGCTTTATCTCCAGCTCTTCAAAAGAATGAGACTGGAGGTGTAAGGGATAATCCAGAAAGTGGATCGGGGTTAAGAGAAACTATAATGGAAGAAGAGTCAGTTACCTAGTTAGGTGAGCCCATAGTGAAGCATTAGTAGGCAAAGGATGAAACGATCGTTGGCCTCCCTAGTAGCTCGCCTCTGCCTCCAAAAAGGAAGTGACGAAGAAGAATCGTGAAAGTGGAGAGTTGGTATACCCTAAATGAAAACGATTGTAACTTGTTTCATACGTTGTCATTTTTGTAGCTACTCAGTCAGCTAGGAACTTCAAGTGGATCTAGCCCACGTGTTATGCTCCTTCTTCTTTGTTTAATGAAATTTATTTAATTTTCTCAAAAAAATAACACCTTACTTTAATATATGATTGTTAAAAAAAATTTGATCTTAAGAACTACTCTAATAAATACATTATTAAATAAGATGGTAATCATATAAAAAATTTATTTATGCATGATACAATTAAATAAACCAGATTATTTTTTTAAGTAGAGCATTTATAAATATATGTTATATAAATATGAAAGTGTGGTATTCATGAGAAGTACATAATAAAATATTAGTCCTTAAATATTTTGGGATGAATTTGATTGAATGACCTTACACACTAGATAAAGCCCATAAAAACTAGCCTAAACTACTAATTAAATTAAGATTAATAATTAATACAATTTTTGAATTGATTTATTATCCAAGAGGATTTGAAATTCAAATTTAGTTAAGGATATTAGAAAATAATAAATAATAAGTATGAGATTTTTTCAAAATCTATTATTCTTAATATAAGATTTAAATAAAACAAATCCAACCTTAAAATATATTATTTTAAGAGCCAAACACTTTTTATTCTCTTCTTAGAATAATATAACTTGTTAAACGAAGGGAGTTTGCAATCGATATTTTAATGATAATAAAATACAATTGCTACTATCGAGTTTATTGTTTTTGATGAGAACCAATATAAGAACAAGATGTAGATTAAACTTAAGAAGATGGTTCAAGAAGTTGATAAAAAAAAAGGTTAAAGTTTACAACTATCAAAGTAAATATTAAGTAAAAAATAAAAAAATTAAGACACATTATGGTCGTTCTATATTTTGCAATGTTAACTATTGTCTTATTTAGTCACTCTACTGATCATCATAAATAAATATTTTATATCACTTTATTGCATATGGTTTTTTGGTTATCATAATTTTTTAAAATAAAATTTTTTAGGACAATTAGGAAAATTTTTTAAAATACAAGTTTGCAGTTGGGCAATGTAAGTTAAATATTCAATACATGAGTTTGTTAACACATTAGTCGATCAATGTAGTGGTATGGTCGGCCAATTTATTTCTAAGAGACACATTGGTTGATCAATATAGTTGACTAATATGCAAGGAATAAAAATTTTGTGCAATAAATACACATTAGTTGAACAATATGATATAGTGATCAACTAACGTATGTTAAACTTGTAACTTAATTATTTCTTGATACAGTGGTTGACCAATATAGGTTTGTGTTCTAAAAACCAC
Source organism: Erythroxylum rotundifolium (assembly GCA_027563915.1). Taxonomy (NCBI): domain Eukaryota; kingdom Viridiplantae; phylum Streptophyta; class Magnoliopsida; order Malpighiales; family Erythroxylaceae; genus Erythroxylum; species Erythroxylum rotundifolium. Next base: position 4,181,288 of record JAOSBO010000210.1, on the reverse strand, counting down.
AAAACCTTCTATTTCTAGATGTTCAAATTTCTAAAATACAAAGCCTATAATTTCTACATAATGTAAAACCCCTGGTTTTCACATATTCAGATTTTCGAAAAAAATCCATAATTTTTACATACTCATAATTTCAAAAATAATTTATTGAGTTATATGTTCAACCCCATATTCATGTTTTGGATGGTCAGATAATTATACATATTTTAAAACTATTAATCAAAACTAATATAATTAACTTATATGATTTCAATAAAATCAATTCTTAAAAGGAATGGACATTTTTATAGATAAAACTTCAATATTGATAAACAATTGGTACAGACATTAATTCGAAGTACAGATATTAATTCGGTTTTGTTTTATTATATCACATATAAGATTTAAAATTCACAGTCCCAAATTGAGACAATTATCTTTTTTGAATGCTTAAAGTTTCAGCCATCAATATAAAACAATTAAGACCACCTTTTGAAAGCAAGTTAACAAAAAAAAATATTAATATAAGATTTTGTTTTACAAAATTACAGTATCATTATATATATATATATATATTACTGATTATTGATAAGAATAAATTACTTATAAAATTTGTTCTATCTTTCACAAATTATAGTACCAAATTCCATCAATTTTGAGCAAATTCCATCACTCTTAAGCCACTTAAGACAGAGATAATGAATTTGGGAAGTTATAGGATCCTAAGTTCAAGAGAAAGTCTAAACTATTGTTTGTAATTGTGAATCCGAAGCCATGTAATAATGTCTAGTAGGTGATAAGCATAGAAGCTACAAATATGTATAGTTACAAAACCACAATTCCTACGAAGTGCCTCTGTTTCTCCCTCTCTCTCCCCCTACTTTATTTGTGCTAATCTCTTATCGTGTTGCCTCCTCTTCTTGACTTCTCTTTATTTAGCACTTGGAAATATTCCTTGGCTGAACACTTGAAAGGGACATAGAATACCCTGAAGTAAGTTCAGTGCGTCTTCACCACTCCCCTCCATTCCTTATCCAATGACATGTTACTATACTACACCTTGGCTTGTATTTGGTGAACTTGCTGTTTGAAATTGAAAGGTGATTTTGCAAACTTTCATGTGAATGGTTGTGGGAAAATTACAAGTAAACAATGTTCAGGATATATTCTAGGCTATAGAATCTGAGGGAGCCAAGTGCATGCATGCGGCATATGAAGGATATAAAATTGAGGGCATGAATAGGATATTGCAAAGAGATCTTTAACAATTCCTTTCTTGTTTATTCAAAAACTTCACAGAACAACATTATGATATTTAGAAACACTCCATCATATGTTGCTTTATTGCATTGAATATATCGAACCTTGAGAATTTTGGCTCCTGCTCTTCCTAGTTTCAATCATGTTAGTTCTGACTTTAACTAAAGTTACTATTTTAAATGCAATATTCCTTATTATCAAAGCCAAATACTCCACAAATTAAAATGAATAATCCTCAAAATTAGAGAGGAGATAAAACTTAATTGAATATATACCATTTTTTCCAGGTAACGTATCATTTTGAATATATACTAATTTAATTCTCAAATAAATTTTTGTTTTGATGCAAGTGGCTATCTCTAATATCACTGTTCAAGCTGAGATTAGGCTCCAAAAAAATAACGAGAAAGAAGCGAATTGTAATTCAAATAGGATTCTCGTTACTGCTTCAGAATTAAAATTACAAATAAATAGACTCAAAGATCCTAAAAATAAGGAGTCACAACTTCCTTTATTTTTCTGATGGACTACGACTCTAAACTGACTCAAGACTTAGTCAAATGAAATAGTTACAATAATTGTGAAATTAGAACTGAAATGCACGACTCAAAGCTGGTAATCCTTAAGCCTAATTGGAGTTTCATGCTTTCTTTTGGGTTTTTGCTACTTTGGGCCATCTGCAGGCATTACAACACTTGCTCCCTCAAATTAGGCTTTGTCCTCAAAGCCCAAATCAATCTATCCAATTAAATGAGGAAAAGCACGTGAAAGCTGACTAGCTTCTACCTAAGTTGCATCTTCCAAACCCAAATTACTCCTTTGAATTAACCATTCGTGAACCTCCTTCCCGTAGTCGATCATCCGAATCAACAATAGGCAGAGTTGGTGGTGAGTCTGGGAGGTCACCGTGGTGTCATCAGAGTAAAGAGACATGAAAAATAGGGTGAATGTGAGATGTAGCTGGGAGATCCAAATGGTAGGTGACATTGTCGATTTTTTGAAGCACCTTGAAAGGGACGCAGAAACACAGTGACAATTTTTCAGATAATCGACACTCTGCAGAAATTTATCAGTAAGCCCACAATTTAACATATACATAGTCACCTTCTTGAAATTCAATGTGAGCTTGATGTTTGTTTGCTTGGGCAGTCATTGATTGTCTGGTAACTTTAAGTGTGTCTTTGAGAGGCCGAAGAATAGATTCACGGGTGGTAAGAGCGGAGTCAATTGACTCAGTGTTGGATGAGTCCGGTGTGTAATAGGGGATAGTGGGAGGGTGTTGGCCAAAAAGGGCTTGAAAGGAGACATTTAGTGGCACTGTTGCAGCTTGTGTTGACCCAAATTGTGCCAGATGTGGGTAACGGGTCCATAGTTTTGGTTCATCACTAGTAAAACAACGAAGGTAAGTTTCAAGGATTTTGTTGACAATTTTGGTTTAGCCGTCAGTTTGAGGCTGATATGCACTGCTGAATTTAAGGGTAGTACCACATAGCTTAAAGAGTTCAGTCTAGAAATGACTGAGGAACAAGGGGTCACGATCAGAGACTACTGGTTTAGGAGGCTATGGAGTTTGTAGATGTCGGTGAGGAAGATAGGAGCGAGGTAGGCTACAGTAAATTTGGGGGGTAAAGAAATGAAGTGGGTAAACTTGGAGATGCGATCAACAATAACCTAAATTATAGTCTTGCAATTGGAGTTTGGAAGATGAGTAAGAAAGTCCATACTAATATGTTCCCAAATTTGGGATGGGAAGAGGTTGAAGAAAACCATATGGCTTAATTGTGATTATTGTATTTGGATTTTTGGCAAACTATGCAAGAACGAACAAAATTCTTTACTAACATTGACATACCTGGCCAATAATAGGCGACAACAAGTTTAGCTAGAGTGCCTTTAACGCTTGAATGACTGCAAATCAGAGAGTTATGAAATTATTTTGGCAATTGGGAGCCAAAAGGAATGTATAGCCTATTCTAAAAATACACTAAGCCATCATGGATAGAAAAAACTGAAGAGGCGGATAACTTGAGATTGGTGACCAATTGCTGGCCTTTCGATGTGAGGAAATAATTTTTTAGTGAGGAAAAAATTTAGAAGGTGGATGAAGTGAGTGCAATAAAAGAGGGTAAATTGACTCGAGACAATGCATCTATAACTCTATTCTCCTTGTCAAGTTTATATTAAATGGAAAAATCAAATCTTACTAATTTTCAAACCCATTTATGCTACTTCAGATTCTGAACAGTTTGAGCAAGAAGATGTTTCACACTTCGCTGACCAGTGTAGATGGTGAATTTTTAGCCTAATAAATAGTGAAGCCATTTTTGTACTACCTCGATGACGACAAATAACTCTCAGTTGTAGGTTGAGGCATCTTGCATTTGAGGTGATAATTTCTTGCTGTAAAAAGCAATAGAGTGATCATTTTAAGAAAGAATAGCCCCGATTGTGACCCCAAAAGCATCAATGGACAATTTGAAAGGCTCTGAAAAATCTAGTAATGCTAGAACAGGGAGATTGGTCACGATTGATTTGAGGCGCTCAAAGGCAACGATAGTAGCTGTACTCTAAGTAAACATGTTGGACAGTAATAAATCCATAAGAGGGCCAGTAAGAGAGGCATAATTGTGGACAAATTGGCGGTAATATCCAGTAAGTTCAAGAAACCCACACAAGGTCTAAATAGATAAAGGTGTGGGCCAATTTAGAATGGCTTGTATCTTGTCTTGATCAATACTAAAACCAGTTATAGAAATATTATAGCCTAGATACTGAATATTGGGGATAGAAAAAACACAATTGGTGAGCTTAGCCAAAAATTGGTGAGAAGATAACCAGGTAAAAACACGATGTAAGTGATCCATGTATGAATCCCAGTCAACACTGTAAATAAGGATATCATCAAAGAAGACCAAGACAAAGTGTCAAAGGAACTCCTAAAATAGATCATTTATGGCAGCTTAGAAAGTAGATGGGTGTTAGTGAGCCTAAAAGGCATAGAAATGTATAATGCCCATCATAAGTCCAGAAAGCAATTTTGTGGGTATCTTCTGATACTAATCGGATCTATTAATAACCCAAGCGCAGCTCAATCTTGGAAAAAATGGTGGCACCATACAGTTCATCAAGTAATTCATCAACTATCAGAATAAGAAACCTATCCTGAATGGTGATAGCATTAAGGGCCTTATAATCCACGCAAAAACATCAAGTTTCATCTTTTTTCAGACCAGTAAAATAGGGGAGGAGTATAGACTTGTGCTAGGTTGGAAAATTCTATCTCAAAGCATGTCAGAAATTAAATGGGTCATGATTTTTTTTTTGGTAATAGGGGTAATAGTAAGGCTTAACATTGACAAGTTGGCTATTGGTTTAAAGGTGAATTTGGTGGTCATGTGGCCATAAGGGGATAGGGATGTAGGGGTTTCAAAAAGGTTAATAAATTGATGCAAGAGGGATTGGAGATCTGGGTGAGTTGTAGGGCTAAGGTTGGGTAGAGTAGGTGTTGAGGGTGTGGGTCATATGATAGAGCATATAGAGAGTGTACAAAGTCAATTTATAAAAGACGAGAGACTTGTGTGCGGATGCTTCTTCAATGGATGATGTCCCAGTGAATTGAATCCAAGTTCCTTGATGATAAAATCGCATAGCTAGAATTGAGAAATCAGCCATAATTAGACGAAGCATGCTCAGCCGCTAAACACCTAAAACTACTTCTGCTCCTTCAATTGGAAGAACTAAGAAGGGAATAAAGAAACTATGGTTCTGGATGGCTATACATTGACCTTGGCAATTTAAGTGGTCTCCATTTCCCACCATTACTGGAACTTGAGGTGTGGACAGTACAGGTAATTTTAGGAAATTGATAACACGAGGTTGTATGATGTTATATGTACTACCACAGTCAATGAGGATGGAAATGGGTCGGCCTTGAATTGTGCCTTGCAAGTGTAAGGTTTTAGTAGTGTTGAATCCAAGGTAAACAACTAGTGATAAATTGATCGGGGCATTTGATGGTGGTATATGTTTGGTTAATCAGTCGAACGGGGCAGGTGGTTCTTCAAAGTCTGGATATATGATTAATGGAATCTTGGATGGATTATCAAGAAATTCAAGTAAAGGGGTGGTAACTTCATCAGGGTTATTGGTAAGGAGTGTGAGAAAATGTGGTGATTTATAACGATGCCCCGAGCTAAATTTGTTATCACAATTAAAACAAAGCCCTTGGGAACAATGTTGTTGCATTTCATCGGGGCTTAAACAACGTACAAAAAGTGAGGGATGTGGACAAGGAGGTGTTGGTAGTAATGGTGCGGAAATGGGGGTTAGTGGAACTGGTCTTTTGGTCGTAGGAAACATTCACTGCTAAGAGACAAAGGTAGTTTAAGGTCAGTGGTCATTTATCTTGGCTTTGATAAGTTTTTTGAGGCCAATGGCTTTCGCTAAGGTAAGCGGTTTATGAATTGCTAATTCTTATTGCATTTTAGTTTTCAGGCTACAGAGAAAACAATTGAGAAGAGCAATGTGTGGCAATCCCATAATGCAATTACTAAGCTTTTCAAAATTTGCTTGATACTCGGTGACGGTGCCAGTTTAACGAAGTTTGAAGAGTGCAGCTTGGTGATTCTCATAGGTTGATGGACCAAAATGCAATTAGACAACCATGGTGAATACGTCCCTGGTTGTACATTGTTCATTTGAGTGCATCCACTTGTACCAACTGAGAGCCTTGCTAGTGACATAAAATGAGATTAGGGAAATTCTCTGCTCTGCTGTAATTTGGTAATAAGAGAAATATTGCTCAGCTTGAAAAAGCTAGTCTGAGGGATTAGATCCATCAAATAAGGAAAAGTGTACTTTAGAGAGCTTAATAGGAAAAGGTGGATGTGGTTGTGGTAGAGGAATGTGGATGGTGAAGTGGGAAGAGGTTCCAACATGGTATTGGGTTGATGAGGTGGCTGGTGTTGTGGTGGTGGAAGTGGTTGTTCGCTGTGAGGGATGACCTAGTCAGTTCTAGAGATTGTGAACCAAGCAGTGAGAGTTTGAAGATTGGCTAAAATTTGTTGATTGGTATCTTGATTTTGATTGATCTGTACTTTAAGTTCATCCATCTCTACTTTGTTTTCATTCATCTATAATTGAACATCTTTGAGGGCTTCAGAAACGTGGGCAACTAAATCATCCATGGACGATGAAGTTGTCATTCCTTGTTCTTTCCTAAGAGATATGATGCTTCTCTCTCAACGAAAGCACCAATGTAATATCCTTGTTTAAGTTGGGGTTAGGCTCCAAAAAAATAATGAGAGAGAAGAGAATCGTAATTTAAATAGGATTCTCCTTATTACTTAAGAACTAAAGTTACAAATAAATAGACTCAAAGATCCTAAAAATAAGGAGTCACAACTTGCACTATTTTTCTAATAGACCACACTCTAAATTGACTCTAAAACTTAGTCAAATGAAATAATTACAATAATTGTAAAATTAGAATTGAAATACACGACTCAAAGTTGGTAATCCTTAAGTCTAATTGGAGTTTTATGCTTTCTTTTAGGTTTTTGTTGCTTTAGGTCATCTGCAGGCATTACATTGTCTTTTGAATATACACTAAATAAACATTCAAAGTAAGCAATAACTCATTAACTGTATGTTTTAGATGAATTGCTTGATAAGTTTACCATTCAAAGGGTCAAAAGATAGTAAGAGATCTAATTCAATTAATTGGTAATGAAAACGCATCCACACTAATTATTACAAAGTTTTTGTAAGTCTTTCACAATTTCACATATTTAATTTGGAAATCCAGACATATAAACTCTATCATTATAAGTTATATGGAGAGTCTCTGCTACCATTGAACTATCTTAGTGTAATAAGATATGAATTTTACTAGAAAATAACTTGGCTCAACTATGCTACCTTTTCATCTAAGGCATAAAAATATAGTTTTTCTTTATTTGACATATCAAATATTACTTTTTTCTGTCATAAAATGAAAGACAAACAAATTATATTGGAATACTAGGAATAGTAGGAAGCAAATAGGCATCATGTGCCTTTGATATAGAAAACTATAACTACGATACTTGCCAAGTTGAAAGGAAGACTCCACATCTAACATTTCCAAAAAGAAATGTCGTGCCCATTGTACTGACATATCTTAAAATTAACATCCTAGTTGTGTACTTTGGCCAAAACATTGATTACTTCACCAAATATGTGTATATATAGTATTCAAACTCAATCAAATTAGGCCTTACTCATTAAATGCCTAACAATGTCATAAACATACTTAAGCTTACAAGTTGGATATAAACTACACCTTGCCAAGCACTATGGGTGTGTTGGCAAACGAAAACTATATGCTATAGTGATAATTGATGGTGTATAGAAGTGTAATAAAGTTGATTATAATTTGAACGCTGATTTATAGTGTTTTCGTGGCTAGCAGTCTAAATACTCCTGCCAGATAATGTCAAAAGTCGTTTCAACATAAACTCTTCAATTTAAAGTCGGTATAAAATCATTCTTGTTTGCATAAGATGAATTAGGAGTTTCAAACGAATCCCACGCATGTTTACATATTAGAAGAAATCTGTAACAACGATACATTAAGAGATGAAGCAAGAAATAAGCTATAAGGAAAGACCCAAAACGTTCATTGTGTCTTTAAAAAAATGAAGTGTTACA